>JAVRRP010000016.1:0-50255 GCA_036872775.1 Oleoguttula sp. CCFEE 5521
GCGTAAGTTGTCGACGCTTTGCCTGGCAGGCGTAGATGCGCCGCTACGAGCTGAGGCTGAAGGCTGGCGCGAGAGTGACGCGCCTGATGCTGCTGTCCGGGCGAAAGATGCTTGACTTTGGCTGGCATGTGCAGCAGGGTGGGCCGAGGTGGTGCTGCCGGCATGTGGCTGCGTGCTGTAGGTGCTGCCCGCCACCGAGACGGATGTAGAAGGAGTGGGTATGCTCCTTGTTGATAGCGAGGAGGAGCTGCGGTGGCGGCGAGAGGGCGTAGGATGAGTCGCGCCTGTCATCTGATGTATGGCGTTCGGGTCCGTGATATCGACAGGTAGCAGGGAGGCGGACGTCGAGCTGCTGGACATCGAGTTGTTGGACGCGACTGATGCAGTCTGGGCGCGTAATGCAGTGAGCTCTCTTGCGAGGCGATTGACCTATACAATCTGTGAGCTCCCTGTCAAAGCAACTTAAAGCAACGCGTGTATACGCACGACGGCTTCCTGCTCTTTCTCGCACTCCGCATACAGCTCGGCCGCCGTGAGTGGCCTTGGATGTCGCATTGGCATGTTTATACCCTGCTCGTGTGAGGTGATTACTGGGCTCCGGTGTAGCCGTTCGCCAGCCGAAGCTGGTGCTACTGGTGGACCCATTATCTGCGATGTCCGCCTGGAGGTGGAGAGGGGGGGTGGAAGGGGGACGGAGGAGGGATTATGCGAAGAGCGCGGTCTCTCAGCACGGGGCGAAATCGGCAGGGTGTTGATGTCTGGTGCCATCGATGTCGGTAAGAAATTGTGAGACTGAAATGCTGTCACGGAAGTGTCACGGAAGTGGAGGAGTTTCATATGTGAGGTCAAGGAAAGAAGCGACTGGGGAAGTGCTTGCTACGGGAGGTCGATCACGAAACACGTGCTAGAGAACATCACGTGAACGACGATCGCAAAACAAGACATGGTATCCGGGGGACGAGGCTATGGATCGTCTTATTCGGTCGGCATGGCCGCCAAAGTATGTACAATGTATCTGTCGAGGGCCAAATCGACCCTGCATAACATGTGGAAGATGGGTCCAATGTTCGAGCAGCGAGGCACATCTCAAACTCCAATGCGTAATACATACAGTCCGACTTAAGTCATAGCGCTCTCATGCCTTCAATCGCTTGTCCTGCAGGTCTTCACGTGCATCTTTGATCAGGAAGCTGTAGACAAGTCAGTCCACCGTACCTCCAATCAACGGAGACAAGCTTTGCTCACTTGTACCACCACACAGTCGGCCCCACAGTCCCCAAATGCCATAACGAATGCGCATCCACCATCCCTCCCCAAGGCGCAAAGTCGAACAGCTCCAATCCCATGGCCAGCACGATCCAAGCCACGATTAGACCAGGCCATGCAGCCCACAACCTCCCCACCTTCCTAACCCTCACCACACTGAAGCCAGTCCATAGCACATTGGTGATGATACCCACGGCAACGTTAGCAGCCATGTTGTACGTGTAGTCGAACCGAATGAACATCAGATAGAATACGTGGGCGCAGTAGAGGCTGGCGCAGAGCACAGCCCAAACTCGAATCAGCGTCGAGGATCTCGATGTCGAGGAATCGGTCGCAGAAGCCGAGGGACGGTCGAGGCGGAAGACCCGAATAGGCGCGTAGAACAGGCCGTACATCACACTCAAGGCCGCAGCGAAGTAGTCCAGCCGCTCAGTCACGACGAAGTCGCGTGCGTGAAAGATCATGCTGAACGTCCAGCTCGCGAATCCACAGTAGCCGAACCCGATGTAGTACTTCCGTAAGGCATAGCTTGCAGGAATCTCAGCCTTGAGGCGAGAGATGCCCCAGTAGTGGGCGAGGAAGTTGAGAAGCGAGAAGAGGACTGAGAAGGGTTCTTGCAGACCGAGGAAGCGGTGGAAGGGCCATTTGCCATGGAATTGGTGGATCGGTGTCAGGTATGGAGGGTCTCGGGAGAGGCGTTGAGAGGTGACAATGTGTTGGCAGGTGTAGTCGCATTCAGAAGGGCAGGTCCAGAGAAGTGCGCCGTGGTGAAGGGCTGCGTTGGAGATCAGCCGACTAGGTTTGAGAAAGGAGCTTCGGAAGGGGACGTACGTATTTGGGGCCCACCCTTGCCACAGTTTGCTGAGATGCAGTCCTAACGATTGAGTCAGTCGAGAGCCGTAATACGATCCCATAGTCCCTTCGCTGTTAAGAAGGTATCAAGGTCCTTCATGCAACTGTCATCCGCACCACAGCAGTGAACGTATTCTCAAAACCTGGGCGAGAAGAGACATCTGTAGCGTCTTTCCTGGACCGACTGGCGTTACATCCTCTCGGCACTCTCGCAGCCAGATGAGTGTCGAGGCGCGATGAATCGTAGCATAGGAGACCTCCAGCCTTGTAGGAGCATTGGAGGTAGACTCACCGTCACGCATCTTTTGAATTCGGGGAGGCGATCACCCGATGAAGCGTTTGCGACGCCAGCGAAGACGTAAAAGAGGCATGGCGCAATAAGCAGCCGTTGAGGCAGCTGTATGTTACCGAGTCGCATGATGCATGCTGTGTAGGGTCTGAAACGTGCGGTGGGATGTAGGAAGCCGTTCTGCCAAGGTTGATCGCTCCAACGTTGTAATATTGGTAGAAGTAGGCAAAAGGCACGATCACATGCTCTGACCGGTCGGCGAGGACAGCGAAGATAGAAGACTACTTCAGAGGAGCAAAAGATTCATCAGATGTAGTGCCCCTGAATATTTCGTTAGCAATTGTTGCCATGACTTCCTAATGCGGCGTGCTTCACGTACACTACTGGAATCGAACCAATGATCTTGTCATAAACCGTAGAATACGAGTGACACGCTGTACCACTAAGCCAAGCGGGCTACGATGGGCTTAGTCGCGATGACGCTTGATATTCAGCTATTATGTTGATCCGCAGGAAAGTCTTGCCAGAGAATGATGTTCGAGGAAGGAGCGACTTGCGTGGAGTGAAGTGATCGTTTTTCCGATTGTGTCCGCATCCCCGCACTTCCAAGTACTCCTCTACCTCTAATGATGCGTTCAAGCCCGCCTCAGATACAAGTGATCGTTGGGAGCAGTGTTATGCGTGATCCAGTACGTCTTGATTGTACCTAGCGGTCAGTCTCTTACGATAGGTATAGCACGCACGCTCACTATACTGACAAGATTTCCAATAGCGCGAAAAGTAAATCTTCCACTCCTACAGCGCGAAGTGAGAGGTGGAGTTCGTGAGTCGGCTTCAAGGTCCCAAATTGCCCGCCATTCAAGCCGTCACTATGTTTCGTACCCAACATCTGCGGCTCAAATACGCCTCCAGCCCAGACCCATGTTGTCATCCACACTGTTCACTAGGTACATAGTTCTAATCCGTAAACTCTCGCAAGACGCACTTGTCACCCGGCGCATCTGTCCAGGCGACGGCCGTCAACTTCATTGACAGTCCCTGCATTGTTGGTGTCCGTACTTCGATCAGCGCCCAAGCAGCATCACACAAGAGAGAAAGAGAATAGAGCAGATCAATCTGCCTTACGTGGGGCTCACGTAGATGCAAATTGACCGTGCTGTCACTAGCACCGCAGACAGGGACAAGGCGGCAGGCAAGGGATGTGATGTGTTTCGGATAATCTGCGTCATATCATTGTCCGAACAAATCGAGGTGACGAGGGGTACAGAATGGGACAGTATATGTCAAATGATGCATTGGCGCCTTAGCTTTTCGAACAGGAAGCAGAGATTTTATTCTCACATAGTATCGATGTACATCTGCGTCCCGCCTGGCATACATGTATGACCTATTGCTTGCGAGTACACTCGGTGCTTTCCCAACCTCCGTTCTTGCACCGTTGGCGAGTGCCGTGTCAAGTGCCTTCGCTAGCAGCGTGTGATGGTGCTTACGTATACCCGGTATTGCGGTGGAGTCTCTCAAGGCAACGTTGGATGAGTTATGCATCTCTGAGTTGACTGCATAATCGGAGACGTTTCTGCTTCACTTCAGCTTAAGGATGAATCTTTGCAATTCTGCGCGGCCCTTCGGTCCCTTGGTCTGCAGGTAAAGCTTACTTGTCGCCTTCGTCCGAGCATTCTACCAAGTGACAGCCGGCGATCGTGCATTTATTCTGTGTTTGTTACGACAGGCAAGACAAGCTGAAAGTGGGGACAAATACTAAGACAGCCTTGCGACTCGAACCGGCTTTCATTCTGCATCATACTAGTCTGGAGTGCTAACTGGGTGCAGCCTAGGATCTTACTCAGAGGCGGGAGGGGGGCGGAGCAGGGGACGGGGGCAGTGAAGCGGTGCAGGCCTAGGATCTGACTCAGAGGCAGGGAGGTGTTACAGTTGAGGCCGGGGACCAAAGATCTTACTCGATGGTGGAAACATTGTTTCGGGGAAGGGGCATTGAAGCAGTGCAGGCCTGGGATCTTACTCAAAGGCGGGGAAGGACGGAGCAGGGGAAAAAAGACAACTCGCGCACATGCAGCACCACTTTACTCCTCCTCATCCTCGTCGACAGCAGGCATGTCGTCCAGGTCGACCTGATTGTTGGTCATCGACTCGAACCCGGCACTAGGATCCTTGCCGACGTTGGCCTCGCTCATCTCCACGTCCGTTGAAGGCGCTGATGCTGGAGAGACGACAGGAGCTGGCACAGTAGCACCTGGGACGCTTGGAGCTGACGCGCCGGTACCTGTGCGGAGCTTCTTCGATGGCGCCTCGGTGCTGAAGTCCGGCCTTGACGGAAGCCCATGTGGAGGGCGCACGTTGCTAGCTGCTGGTGCGCGAGTCGGAGGAGGAGCGCGTAGGTTACTCTGCGCAGCTTGACGGTAGGGCGCAGGAGGGTTTGACCGGGATGGAACGCCGGACGAGGGAACAGGAGCTGGGCGCATACCAGCCGTCACCGAGGAAGGCAGGCCACCCGTGAACGACGACGTCTGCGGAAACGCGGGAAGCGACCCAGCAGCCATGCTAGACACCGGGAGGCTCGGAACAGGCGTGGTGTGCACCGAGACTTGAACTAAGGACTGTGTGCTCTGATCGTAATACGAGCTCACAACCCCACCAGAGCTTGGACCTTGAGCAGGGAGGCCGAAGGATGGCACGCCAAAGTTGAAGTTCGAGCCCATCGCACCTGCCCCGAATTGCGGCTGAGCGGGACCGGACGAAACAGACGGCAAAGACGAGTGCGACGCCTCTTCAGCAGCATGCTCGGCTGCTTTCCTCTTGTTCCTCCTCTCCTCGTGATTATCGTGCGGAGGAAGCAGGTAAGCCCGGGGGTGCGCACGCACATCAGGCGGCAATGGGTCGGCCTGGCTCGTGAGCTGCTCCAGCGTTTGACCAGACCAGTTCGCCTTGAGCTTGGTGGCGGACATCGGCTGAGGTCCCTGCATGACCGTCTCGCGCGGTTCACCCTTCTTTGGGCGGTTGCCGCGAATCTTATGCCGAGCGTTCCAGTCTGACAGCGTGTGACCATTGCCCTCACGCTTGCACATGGTGTGCCAATGGCCGTCGCTGACACTCTGCTCCGACGATATGGTGCACGGCGTCTCCGTGTCATCACCAAGAAACCACCTGCACTCCGAGCATGGGTCATCGCCACCTTCGCCGCGGCCTTTCTTATCACACTGTGAGTGGTTAGGCAAAGTCTCGCTCGAGAGATAGTCTTTACATACTACCAGGCCCCTCTGCAGGCACCTGTGGCACGACGTGCCCAGCTCGGTCGAGATGTCGACCTGCGCAATTCGCGGTCCACCGGGGCGCAAGTTGTTGTGGTGCCGCCGGTCGCACTGGTCGGGGCCGCACTCGCCACGAAGCAGCCAGGCCGAGCATATCTTCGGGTAGGCGTTGTCGTATTCTTCGGGTGCTGCCATGCTTGCGGATACTGTTTAATCGCGTTTACGCTCAGGATATATTTCACCACTGAAGTGCACAGCTATGAATGGTGTGAGCTCGCCAAGAGCCAAGACACTAGCGTGTTTCCGAGCTTACTCACCAATGCACACAAGATGATAGCGTACCGCAGACATTGCGACTGAAGAGTGATCCCACCGTTCAGATCATTCAATGCGCGCAAACGGTGACGTTTCCCGTTTCGCACCTTCTCCAACTGTGCAGTAGTGGACGATGATCACGTCAAATGTGGACTTAAGAAGGGTTACATGCACCCCAGCCACATCTTAGTATGTACGTTCCCTGTAATACTCTCGTCTTCTCCAGTGCTCTCGTCTATTCCTTCATATCCCAGTCTTCCCTCATAATCTCTCACCAAGTTGCTTCGAGTCCATGAGGGCGGCAGGATACTTATCACATTATAGAAAAGCTCACAAAACGCTACCACATGCCAAATTGCCTGGTGTCGATTGCGACAGCCTCGCAACCTTGGATATGTGCGACATCGCCGGCGATCATAGCGTTGCGTATGAGAGAGCTTGTTCGAATGATCGATGAGATATATAGTGGTTGTACACAACACCAGTCACACGCGTTCCCGAGCCACATCTGGCTCTTTTAACTTTCACGGCCAGGTCCGTTACTGGACAATCACCACGCTTCCCACGATCTTTCAGCATCAGTACCATAGCTCCCTCCTTGACGACACCCTTGACATCCGGCCAAGACGGTAGTCATCACGAGACTCAGCAGTCGGCGCACAAGTTGGCATTGGCTACCGTCAGCGGGCCACCTGTGTTTCACGGCGTCGTCCAAAGCGAGCGTCGGTCGAAGAGCATGACTCCAATCTTGCACTGCGCGCAGGGGTTTAGAGTCTTGTATTGTGTGTTATGCCACATCGTTTCCTCCGGACGAATGATAGAGGAAGTCTTTCCCGCATCTCACTATGCAACGTATTTCCGGCGCCGCAGCTACGGACGATGTGCTGGGACCAGACGAGTGATTCAGACATGCGGTAGCAACGGACAAAGCCTCCTGAAACTGCTCGCGACCTCCAATACTACAGAGCGGCAACAGAGACCAATACACCGCTCTCCAACAACCGCTGATCTTGTAGGGCTCCGTTCCGGCACCGGATGCGTGCTACTCTAACGTAGATAGTCTAGCCTTCCGCGGTTGCTCGAACGGCTTTCCTGGCTCAACATCTTGATGCAGTCCTAGGTGCGGCGGCCATGGCCCCATCAGGGGACAGGGTCGACGCTGATAGCTTCAGACTTCATGGATTGTATTCCTGTCCGCTAGCCGAGCGAATCCGACGATGTGAAAGACCAAGACGTCGAGGATGATGTATTGGAGGTCAAAATTTAGCTGTCGACACCGACGCTGGTCGCTATAGCTGTGTTCATGATCTTCGGGAGGTATGCGGAAAGCGTATGGCAACAAACCACGGCTGACTCCACTGCGCGTGCGGAGAGCTGGTCTTCTCTCGTCGGCAAACGCCAGCAAGTGGCTCTGGGCAGGCTAGATCACGACTATGAACAGCTACACAACTTCTTGGGCTGGAGCAGAAAGCCCACGAGGACGTGGCAAAGCTTGCGTGCGATATAGTCCGACCTCGATGGCAGAAGGTACCTGGCTTCCATCGATGTTGCTCAAGACGATGGTGCAATTACGAATGAGGGGACACGACGTCACGACGTACTGGAGCGTTATAGCAGGCGGCGGCAGTTACAGTGGCGAATAGCTTTGAACGGCGTTCTGCTATTGACGCCGACTTACAATGACTACACTCGTGAATTGCCGGTAGCGGAAGCGGCGGCCTGGCACGAAGACGAGTGAGAATCGCGACATGTGATCACCGAATCCGACACCACGGTGCACGCGACTGTGTAGTGTCGGATCCAGCTTTGTATGATGGAATCACACTCAAATGATCGCACCGATGTCGATACAGCGCAGCAGTGACAGGCATGATCTGCCTAAGCTAGTCTCGAAGCCTGACCCATACACCTGCAAAAGACTACCCCAACGCCAGCAACATCGTGATAACCAAGGATCTTACTCAATGGCGGGGAGGGGAAGCGAGATGGAGGATGGTGAAAACCTGAGATCTTACTCAAAGGTGCGTGTGCTGAGATCGTGATATGCCTGGGATCTTACTCAAAGGCGGGGGGTGATGACCAGAGCGGGGTGGAGGATAGCCTAAGATCTTACTCGGAGGCGGATGTTTTTGAAGGACGCCAGAGTGCTAAACAGGAGGTAGCCACATTACTTCTTGCTTGGTGTCATATTGAGTCCCAGCTTCTTGCCATCGTAGAAGAGCAATGACTTTGCGCCGTTGTAATAGTCGAGCGGACTACCGAGGGCCAAGGACGCGTCGGTGTACCCCATGATGACGTTCAGCTTCTTCGTGAAGATGTGCATTAGCTGATCGGTGCGGGCCTTCGCATTCGTCGTCCATGCGACGACAGTCTTGCTTCGGAACACTAACTTAGCTTGAGCAGCTCTGCAGTCGATGATCCAGTTCACGAAGCCCTCGAAGGTCGGGTCCGACTCCTGCACGGGCGGCCAGCCTTCATACCGGTATAGCGAGCTGCCAGATTGCTTCGCGAACACAAGCGCAACGTACTGCGGGCACAGCACACGAAGGAAGAATGCGTACTTCGCGCCTCCGAGGATCTCTTCCCACACATCTTTGCTAGCATCTAAGCGGATCGTGATGGCGGTCGAGTTGCGGTCTCGAAGTTCGCGCTCTGTCCGCGGTCGAATCGTTTCCGAGATCGAACTCTTCTCCAGATCACTGCACAACGCCGTCGCCAGATCCTCGTCCGCTGGAGGTAGGTCCGTGGCGTCATCTTCACTGGCGCCGATGTAGGGCCGGAAGCTCTCGTGAGCACGACCATGGCTCATTATTGCCGGGCCCTCTTGTGCGCCTACAGCGTCTTTGGGCAGGCGTGGCGACAGTCGATTTCTACCTGCGTGCAGATACAGCCACAAGCCTGGACCTTCGAGGATCAAACAGTCTTGAGTCGCGGGAATCTTGGAAAGATCAAGAACGTCGCCATTCCCCTCGAAGTTCGGGTCTTCGGGCTCAAAGGTCATGAACCCACCAGGATTGATGGTCCTGAACTCTTCGAGCGCCTCAGCTGTGGCATCTGCGTATGCCTGCTCGACTTCTTCCGGCTTGAGCCCTGCGGACCATGTGTCAGCAAAGGAGCCTTCGCCACATTTGGGACTATTACCTTCGCAAATATCCTCATATCTAGACTTCAGCCCCGGGAGTGCGTCACCAATCGCGATCATGCGTGCTTCCCAAGCGTCGCTCCGCTCCTCTTCGATCCGAAGCCTGCGCCCGGCGGGAGTCTCACCGTTGTCGTCAGTGAGTACATCGACCCCGGCTGCAATAGCTTGCGTAGTCTCATCGCTAAGCGCTTGACTGGCGACCGAGGTCAACGTCATGCTCTTGCCCGTTTCACGATAGGCCTGATCGAGATTAGACATGCGTTTGTAGATTCGCGCATTCAAGCCTTACCTCTTGCCAAGAATCTTGCATATTGAGGTATATACAGACAGGGCAGCCGTCAGTGTAAGCGTCATGGCGGCACAAGTTGGCAGTGGCTACGTGGTAGGTCGACATATTTGCGACGAGATGCACTGCGCGAGATATCTTATGAGTAGGTTGTCAGTCAAAGGTATGGTCTCGAGCAATTGGAATTTGTGACGCTGGGTGTGATGACTAATCCCGAGACCCAAATTTGGCCGCACACGCGCATAACCGTGTCAACACCACGATTCACAGCATACAACGCCTGCAAACGCACCCGCCAATTATCGCCCAAGTCTTCCAACAAACTTACCGTACGACTTTATCTCCTGCGATATCGCCATCATGTCTTCAAGTGGCATCAACCCGTGGACTCAGCAGCCTTATAGTGCTCAATATAAAGCACTGCGCGAACAGGCGAAGGGTCTTCCGGTGTTCAAAGAACTCGAGGACATCATGGAGTTGTGCCGGAAGCACCAGGTCGTAATCGTTGAGGGCGAGACTGGTTCCGGCAAGACGACTCAGATTCCGCAAGCATTTCTTGCGGATCTCAAGTTTCTCGCGTCGCGCAAGAAGATTGCGCTGACGCAGACTAAGCGGCTTGCAACGGACGAGGTATATTGCGCCCTAACGCGATCTCATCGCCACTGGACAATCCTGTACTAATGTTGTGTATAGATTGGCAAGCGCCTGGCGCACGAGGTGGATGTTCGTCTCGGCACAATTGTCGGCACGAAACGTAGAGGCAAGTCCATGGTCGACGACTCGACCCTGCTTGAAGTCCTCACGGACGGCACGCTGCTCGCGATTGCAAAAAGCGATCGCTTGCTGAGCGACTACAGTGTCATCATCATTGATGAGGCACATCAGCATACGGAGTCGACCGATTTGCTGCTCGGCCTGCTGAAGAAGCTCTTGGCTTCGGGAGACCGACCTGACCTCAGGGTCATCATCATGTCGGCAACGATCGACACCAAGCTCTTCCTGGACTATTTTCCAGGCTCGATTCACAAGCATGTCGAGGGCCGAACGTTCCCGGTGAAGGTGAACTACCTCCCGGAGTCAGTCACGGAGGAGCGTATGAACGAGAAGATCGTGGACCTCGTTCTGCATGTGCATCTGACTGGACGTACCGGCAACATCCTGGTCTTCGCTTCTGGCGCACCGTCGATCCGCAAGATCGTTCAGATGATCAACGAGGCGATGAATCCCACCGGCGGGCGCCGACCGGTGTTCAATGAGCGTGAAGCGGGCAAACTCGTCTGCTACCCGCTGTATGCCACACTGCCTCCCGATGAGCAGGACTTGGCTTGTCACGCGGTCGCGGAGCCAGATCGTTTCTGCAAGCCAACCCGTAAGGTCATCGTATCGACCAATATGGCGGAAACATCGGTGACCCTTTCCGGTGTAAGCATCGTCATCGACTCCGGCCTCGTCAAGAACAACCTCTGGGATCCGGTTAAAGAGACCTTTGGCCTGAAGCTGCAGTGGGCAAGTAAGGCTGTGGCGAAGCAGCGCAGTGGAAGGGCTGGTCGCACTGCACCTGGCGTAGCGTACCGAATGTGCAGCCAGAAGGACTACCACGGGCGGCTCACCGCTCACACCATCCCCGACATGCAGAATTCTGACATGCTGCAAGCATGTCTCACCATCTTGGATCTCGGGCATAGCCCCTTCGACTTCCCGTACATATGCCCGCCTGCCTCCGAGACCGTCACGAAGGCGCTCGGTATTCTGGAAGCTCTTGGCGCCATCACCTGGAGTAAGACGACCGATCTGGTCTTGACGAAGCGCGGAGCAAGATTGTCGAAGCTTCCTATCGACATTTACTCCGGTGTCATGCTGCTCGAGAGCATGAAGTTTCGCTGCCAAGATGAGGCACTCACCGTGGTCGCAATGCTGGATGCCACCCAGGGTGGTGACAGTGTCTTCGCATCTCGGCGGGGCATGGGCAAGGAGGCCATGAAGAAGATTCGGCGATCCTTCGGTCAGGAACATGGCGATCACATCATGTCCCTCAACATTTACCTTGGCTGGAGGGAAGCTTGCAGGGTTCAAACCTCCGACGACTTCCTCAGGGACAACTGTTTGCAACGCAGCGTGTTAAAAGCTGCGGACGACACTCGCAAGCGGCTGATCTCGATCCTCTGGTCGGAGTATAAGGAGGAGTTCAAGTTGGCGGCTGCGGGATTGGGTAACCCTCGGTACTACACCAAGGTGCTCGCGAACCTCGTGGCTGGCTTCCACTTGCGCGTAGCCAAGCGTGTGCCGAGCAGTAGCAAGGGCGGTGGTAATCAATGGGAGATCCTCCGCATCGGTCGTATAGCCTCCATCTCCGAATTCAGCTGCCGGCCTGGGCCCAAGGACGACTGGATCGTGTTCGGAGAGTACTCGACGGGCGACGGCAAATGGGAGCTGCGCGAGGTCACACCGGTGCCATTGGACTTGATGCTTTGGGCCGAGCCTCTCCCTTGGTGCCAGCGCACTCTTGCTGTCCACGACCACGTCTCGGACTCCTTGACCGAGGCAATTGTGCGGCTTACTGGTCGCGACGAGGACTTTGTGCGCACCATCATGCCGCCCCACCCCAGTCCCGCGGAGTCTTGCTTCACCGCCTCTGAGTAAGATCCTAGGCTTTGCCCTTTCTTTCCAAAACACCTGCCTTTGAGTGAGATCCTAGGCTCTCACAATTCTTCACTACCATGCCTCCGAGTAAGATCTTTGGCTTCCCCTACCTCAACTGTAACACTCCCCGCCTCCGAGTAAGATCTCAGGCCTGCACTTCCCCCCAGCACACGCCTTTGAGTAAGATCCTAGGCTTTCACCCCTCTTCGCTAGCACCCGCCTCTGAGTAAGATCCTAGGCCTATTCACTGCTACATGTCGCGGAGTTGCTTGCTTGACCAACGGACGGGGAGAGCGTACCTACGGTAGCAGCAAGCGCTTCATGAAGCCAGTGTATGTAGTCTGTCGTCGAGTTCAAAGACCGTCCAGACGCATCAACTTTCTACACCGCGTGACCCTCCAATTCCCGTTCCGTCTATGTTAGCCATTTGCCCTTGTGCGTGATACAGACAGCGGGGGATTATAGATGTTATGTAGCTGTCAGCATATCGTCTGTCCGACATCGACTGCCGAGGTAACGTATCTTCTTGTCCTGGGATGACTGTCTTCCGACACCTGCTCGCACGTCTCAACGTTGGACTGCTGTATACATAAGTGGATTGACGTTTGCTCTAATGTCGGCGGTCGCGAAGCAGGACACTAGCAAAAATGCAGAGAGATGGAGGGCCAGTGTGCCTCACGAAAGTAGGTACTTCCAGAGATAAGATTGTTGCAGGCAGGAAGTGCTCTCAGGTCCGGCCATACGACTTTACATACGTGTACATACATGTAGTTGCCTGCCAAATCATGTTGCTACGGATCGCGACACTACGTCCAGACAGCACACTCATAGTCCTTGCACTCAATGCTGCGCCAATGTGGTCAACGAACGTGGAATTCACTCGACCAATAAGGTCTGACGGGAGCGTATACCTTACTGCACGAAGCTGCGGCAGCGCATGCCTGATGTCGTTTACCGTTGTATCGTAAATCTCGCGTGCTGAGCCTGTGCAAGTCTTATCTTCGGCCCTCGAAACGGCGATCGCACCGCTACTCTGCACCTTGACACAGTAGAGTGCCTCTTCGTACAGACGCCGAGGACCTCACGTCGCCCCAAAGGGCGACAACTAACAAACTCCTGGAACCTTGGTGGGCTCTCGTGTCAACGCAGTTGATAGCTGAGGCACCACTACGCAAGCTCTGGGACCGGAAGTTACCAGCTCTCGCCGTCTCCAGTCGAGGTCACAAGCGGAAAGCGGGATCGCAAGATTTGCAACGTCCTCCACCCTCGCCAGTCAGGAACGGCGGCAGCACTCTAACATCATGTCGACTTGCTTTTGGGTCACACTGCCGCCAGACAGGCAGCGATCGGAGCATTCGAATGCTTTCGTAGATAGGATCACATGCAACGGACTGCCTCGGCCTGCGTCCTCGGAATGATCGCCGTCGTTGAATCATCCTGCTACCGAAGTAGCGAAGGGCGTGATCATTATCATCGCATCCGAGTTCGACTACAAGACTGCGGGCCGTGCATCCGACATTGGACTTGACCTCCGCTGCTACGCGAAGTCAAGAAACGAGACAATGTCCGCAGAGCAAACCTGAATGGGACGCCTGTTCCCTCAGAACGGACTCTGCCTGACACTGAATCGCACCCGGGTAGATCATCACAGGCAGCTGATCCAGTCTTGGGCGTGGCTCGACCTGCCCTCTTCAGTGTAGCGATGCGAGAGCGTCCAAAGTGGATTAACAAAGGACCATGCCTGCGAGATTGTTTCTCTCGTACCCAAGCGAGAGGAACAAACAGCGGGATTGGTAGCCGGGCACTGCAATGCGATGTTTGAGGATTTTGCAGGTCTCAGGCTCTTGGCTGATGAGCACGTCGACTCTGGCGGACTCTGTACAGAACAACAGACATCGCAATCGCCTGGACACTGCGCAACAGGCGGCTGGTGGCGCCCTGGGAGGCGCCCTGGGTTCGAAGCCTCCTGCAATAACAAATATCGGTAGACAACATCTCGAGCACAGTCCAAGCAGGAAGACTCGCAACCAGACACTCCGGAGAGCCGAGAGATACATTTCTGCTCTACGTAGAGTGCTTACTGCATTCCGTTAATACTGTTACAACACGATCTGACGCTGGACGTGGTTAGCACCCTGACATGGTGTAATTTGACTCATTCCTTTCAGCAGAAACGACGACGTCGAAGTCGCGCGTGAGTGCAGCCCTCTATTGTTGCGAGAAGCTTCAAGACCCAGCGAAGCCGCGTCTCACCAATGTGCCTTCGTAGGCTTGACTCCGCCCAATTCGCCTCAGCCTGCTCAAGTCAATAACATTTTGCTGCGAGCGAGAGACGCCAATTATGATCAAGCAAATCAGATGGCTTGGTCGCCGCGTGGTCCTTAACATCAGGAGCGGAGTCAGCATAGGGAAGAGAGAACCCATCAGCAGCCACCATATATACCATACCGTTCACAACAGCCTCTTGCCGTCTGACCTGCTACTCCACACATGTAATCCAGGTGATGTGACTGTCCGTAGCTATGAGATCGACTCTTACCGTTGAACCCATCACCCGCTGTGTCAGGAGCTGGGCTGGCGTTCCAGATGGTATGTTTGCCGGGCTGCCAGGGCATGCACGGCTTGTGCATATTCCTGCAACCATCCACGCGTCTGCAAGTGCTCTAAACACTCCCGAGTGCACCAGCGATGCCGCCGCGCCTGCACTCGAAGACCTCCACTTGTGTGACCAGAAAGTGCAGTCGTGTTCGTCTGCCCCGTGTCGTGCCAACTTCCACCGCAATGCGCCTCGCCACATCTCCCACAGCTCTTCCGTTGGTATCGACTCCCACTAGGCGGCGTATTCGACGTGTGCTGATCTCGCGGATCACGTTGCGCCGTCTTAAGCTCATGGCATCGCGCGCTGTGCGGTCCAGGAGGACTCATGCCGGGTGGCGTGGTGCTCACGGGGCTGATATTCTTGAGGCTAGTAGTCGGCCATGCTGACGGCAGGCTGCCATTGGCGATGGGGTCCATGTCGCACATGCAGGCAGAGCTGTGGAGTCATTGCGCATGTCGCAGATGCCCTTGCTGTGCCGAAAACGACACGAGAGCCGCAGCTGTTTCTTGCGGTGAGAGAGATCCGGCTGCCCTACAGCTTGACCGTCACAGCAACACTGTCGTCGCGCTGCGGACCAATTCGCATTGCACTGGATCCTAGGAGAAGATGAAGTCAAGGGTCCGTTGGATCCAATGGACTTCTTCGTACGTCATGCCGAGGCTCTCTGCGAATACATGTAAACATCAAGGTGCTGGTTTGATCTATGAGAACTGCCAATGATCTTCCCATGGAGCAGTACACACGAGACGAATGTTCGGTGAGCGCGTACATATTAACGCGACTCTCGTGCATACAGCTACACGACATGTCGACTACCATACAAACGCGACCAATCCAACCACCCACCGATCGTGAACACCGCGCCTCCAGCGCTGCCCACGCACCGTGCCGAGATCGCGGAGCCTGAGGTACGATCCTTTCAACTCGTGCAGGGGGAGATATTGGCCTGGGATCTTACTCAAAGGCGGGTGCTGTGGAGAGGGAGATGCCTGAGATCTTACTCGGAGGCGGGTGTTGTGAGGAGGGAGATGCCTGAGATCTTACTCGGAGGCGGGTGTTGTGGAAAGGGGAATGCCTGAGATCTTACTCGGAGGCGGGTATTATGAAGGGGGAATGCCTGGGATCTTACTCAAAGGCGGGTTTGTGATAGGTCGTCCTCGGCTCCGCTGTCTCTCCATTCGCCCCACCGGCATCGACTCAGAGCCCGCCCTTGGTGTGCCTTCGATTCTCCTTGCCTAAGCCCTGGTCCTTGCTGCCCGGGCGCTGCTTCCTCTTCTTGAGAGTCTCGTCCATGTCTGCCGTTGCTGCAATTGCCTGAGGGCGGACGGAGACATTGGACGAGGATGGACCCAAGACTTGCAGGCGAGCCAGGCCGGGAGTTGACTTCGAAGGTTTAGGCTTCGGTCTGTTGGCGACATCGTTGTCCGCCGGGGTGTTCGCCTCGTACTCTTTCAAGCATCGGCTGTGCGCAGGCGTGTCGAGATGGGCTCTCATGGAGTCACGGTGGTAGCTGTCGTTGCACGCCGGGCAATACACCATCAGCTTCGCGACCTCCTTGGGCTGCGCAAGATTGTACACCCTGAGGGCCTCGGTATGCGAAGCTGAGCCCTCGTGAGCCCCTTGGCCTGGCATCTTGTACCACTGGACCAGGCAGCACACCTCGCAGAACACCCATCGATCAGGATCACGCTTGTGTTCTGGAAGCGCCCATTGATGTTTCTGGGACCGCTTGTGATAGTGCTTGTCGAGCTTGCGATACTTCCCCTCGCACACCTTACACTCGACGATTGCAGCCTTTTCCGCCGCTTCCCGCTCTTCGTCAGCAAGGGCGGCGATGTGCTTCTTGCGCTTCTTATGACTTTCGTTGAAAGTCCGTTCGATCATATAGCAGTCGCAGAGGTGGCAATAGATCATAGGCTGCGTGGTCTCGGCCTCCTGACGCATCTTGGAAAACAGCTCTCGAGCATCAGCATAGTCTGTGCTCTTCTTGAAGACTCTGTTGAGGAAGAGCGCTTGCAATTGCGCCAACGAGGGTTCGGAGATGATCTGGCGCTTTTCTACTGGCTTGCGCACCTGCTTCTTCTTTTCGCCGGGGGCCGTAACAGGTGTCGCGCTAGCTGCTACGACAGGTCCTGCGACAGAAACAGGATTCGGCCCAGCCATTGTGAGACCGGATGCGGGCGGAGCGACAGAGAAGGGCGTCGGTGGGCCGTGGTATGCCATGCAAATTGGCAGGCTTGCATTACACGGAGTCCACCTTTCGACGGACAAGTTGGGGAGACCAGCAGGGCGAATATCCCGCGTAAGCTTGACCTGCTTTGCATACGACGTGAGACGTCCCCGCCGGAAAACATCGAAGATCGAGATCAGCACGCTCTCGAGGGCCTCTTGGAACTCAGGCTCTTCGCTACGCTGATTGACAGCGAGGTATGTGAACCTTGGAGGGGGCCTTTCTTTGGCCGTGATGTGAGTGTCGACCTCGCAGCACTTCTGGTACCAAAGCTTGACTTGGGCCATGTCGTTCTGGGTGCGATTTGCCAGAACCTGGTCGATATGCTGTCCGAGACGAATGGACATGTCCCCGGAGGATCCAATGTATACATTTGGTCCACAGGACCCAAAGTACGTCCCGCTTATGACTTGATCGATGCGAGTCGTGCCAAGCTCGAGCAGCTTCTCGAGGGACCAGTTCTTTGATCCAATTAGCAGCTTGACAGGGTCGGTGATCGAGGTGCACATGGAGTGCGCTAAGTCCTCTTCGTTCGCGGCGGCCAGATATCGCTGGTAGTGGCCATGCATGACTTTGGCCCCTCTAGCCCGGGCACACATCTTATCGCAGGCGGCACGGACGATCACGGCAGCCTCCTGTCGGAGGGCTCTCTTCTCTGCCTCGCTTAAGGCCTCCTGAGCTTCGGAGTATGGGAAGATTTGATCCCTAACCTGACCGCTAAGCTCTGGATACTCCTCCAGCGACGCTCCCACAACGAACTCTACTTCCTCCGGCTCTTCGTCCTCCTCTTCCACGGCAGCTGGCACATTGGGTGCCGCACGCTTCGTTGCCGGTCCAGAATTGCGAATCGGCGAGGCCTTACGCTTCGAGACGTTCTTTGCGTTGAGCATGGCGGCGGCAGACATCGTGCTTTACTCGGGAGATTGATGGTATGTACTTGTGGATGGTCTTGATGGTAGTTGGCTTGAGAGCACGTTGACAGAGTCACAGAGAAACAGTTTGTATGGGTTGATTTGGGTATGGCTGCACAGCAGAGAGAGCTCACGAATCCCTTCCTGATCCCACCATGGCAGGCTCCAGCTGCACCCTGGACCCACATCCTCAATGGCTCCCGAAGCATGGTCGCGCTGCAGACGCGCTACGCACGCTCCTTCCACTCTCTCAACTGCACCATACTGACATCTACAGATATGCCATTGTTCACTGGCTCTACGAGTCCACACATTCACAATCTCCCAACGACCCCTGCCATGAGCGTACAGAGTCATTCAGACAGCTACTTCCTGCCCATGCTCGGCCATTGCATACTGCGTAGCGTCTGGCAATCAAGTCTGCAAAAATGCAACGAGCACCTCCAAGCATTGTGATCACACCATGCCGACTTCGCAGTGGATTTGTGGCGACATAGCCGTGGTGGGGCTGATCACGCGTGCAGACGGCAGTGATGACCAGATGAACACGCCTGCCATGCGAGGCACACCTGTGTGTACACGACGCGGTGCACACCAAGTCGAGACAGGCTACTCCGTCATCATTCGCTTCATAATGACACGATGTTTATCCAGTGTACCACTGCTCGACACTTCAGCAACATCTTACACACTATACATCTATATGTAGATCGATCTTCACAGTAGCCGCATTCCCTCTGTCGGCCATGCAGCTCCACTTCGGCCAATCATGCAGCTTTCGTACCTTGCATTAGCGTACTTTGCACAACCTAATCTCGACGTCGTTCCTCCCTTCCAAACTTCCAGTCCCTCATTGCGTCACACACTCACGAAACCCACGCGAATCAGCCCATTCAGACGATACGATCTTTGTGTCAAGTCGACGACGATTTAGTGTAGCATCTGCAGCCATGTGCATTTGGGCTGGTCGCACTGCGAGCTCTGGGTCAACTCGCAATGGCTCATCAACAAGACCCTACCAGCGGTCATTAGCCCAAGTCCGATCTGACACAGTATTAATGTGCATGCTGCCTTTCCTATCTTTTCCTCGTGAGGCATTTCTGAGAACGTAACAGATCTACATGTCCAGTGTGGCCCTCCTCACTTCTCCACCTTCTCGCACGATCGGGTCTCACACATAGTGGATCGAATGCGGCCATGGGCATGCCCTTCATACATCAGACGGACTCCTGCAACCTTCCGACCATTCACCTCTGGCTCCGCTGAACGCCGAATATTCTCCCTCTGTCTTCGATCGCAAGATGCGTGTTGGCAATGAATCTGCGCCGCCGTCGTCGCCGTCCTTGTCATGTCCGCAATCATTAGCATCCACTCAACTTCTTGTCAGTGTCGTCCTCCCTCTGGATATCTGGGACGGCACCTCTGTTACCCGCATGACCGAATACCGCCTAAGCATATCTCTCCGTGGACGGGACGATGCCAACATTGCGCAGGTCATCAACTACGACTTGCCACCCACCACACATGAAGGATATCGAGTGTGTTCAGTACACCGGCTGCACCGTTCGCATAGGTTACGAAGGCTCTACCACGTTCTAGTCCCACAAGCATGCCGAGGAGTTCGCGCAGCCTTTATGAGTGCACTCGCGGAGAGTCGCTGGAGTCTACCTCCTCTCCCAGGCCTGACAACGCTATGGCAAACGTTCCCAACGACCGTTTGGTGCGTGAGGTCGACGGCGCTGCTAGCTTTGGTGTTACGGTGCAAGTGATGGGGCTGGCTTTGGTGCTACGGAGAACGTTGACACTGCCTGGGCCCGCAAAGGATGCGGCTGAGTTGTATGGTAAGTCACCCTGGAGGGCCTGGATGTTGCTGCTACTGTCGACTCCCACAGTGGCTCTGCGCCGATTCCGACACTACGGCTGCAGCATTTGCATCGTAAGTGGCACAATCCGTGACTGAGGCGACGAGGAAGGGAGCTGGAATATGGACCTTGGTATTGACTGAGTACGACTGACGATGCAGCCGACAGTGAAGCCCACCAATTGACTGTAGGATAGAACGCGATACTAGAACAATGTGAAATCGGCGCAATCCCATCTCAGCACCACGATCCATGCCTACCGAGACGCCACAGAGTCGGAAGCTCAAGCAGCTCAATACAAATTCATGTAATCATCCACTACAATGAAGTAAGTTGTACGACAGGTATTGCCTTCCGTCTCGGTGCTCCCCACCTTTCATTGCATTCCCAAGCCTAGCAACTCTGCAGCGTTCAATCTCATAAGTACAGCATCGAAGCATATCACAAGAGACTCGAGAGCTGTCTGTGCGGGATTGCCAGTAGTCGAGATGGATAATCAGCGAAAGCCATCCCAACACTGGAGATGGCCTCTGCCGGCCAGCTCACTGCAAGCCGCAGGCCACGTCCACAAGCTCCATGAAGGCCCTGGTAACGGCGACAATCCAGATGTTCCAGCGCGCGTTGCGTACTCGAACCAAATCCACCATCATGCTTGCCTTGAGAAAGATCACCCTTTCTCAAGGCGCCCGTACTGTCCATCTCGGCGCCTCCTCTTGTGGTCTCTCCCTCTGCGGACTCAGCCTATGCCTCAGGTCCTTGTGATCCCACCTAGCTCCCCCGGACTTTCCCCATTGTGCAGCGAGCACCTTGACCAAAGCGCTGACAAAGTCCTTTCTCGGTTTGACATCTCCGAGTCCTACCTAACTAGTCTTGCGCTCGCCGGGTGACCTAAATGCTCGCATTCGCATGGCTTGCAACGCATCTCTGACCTCCTCCGCCATCTTCGTCACTCCAGTCTGCTTCTTCCCCGCGGGAACTCGCCGGGTGCCTGAACGCCCGCGTATGCATGGCCTGCAACGCATCTCTGACGTCCTCCATCTCCTTCTTTACTCCAGTCTGCTTCTTCTCCGCGGGTACCTCGATGATCAGCCACGAATTGAGGAGCAGTTCGGAACTACCTTGTATAGCGGGAGGACCACCGAAGAGCGTGGCTTGCAGGGCGGTGACTTGCAACGTCTCGCAGATAGATAGCCGTCCTCCTTAGCTCGATCTGTCCAGACTGGAGTAGACGAACCTGGTTCCCTTCATCCGCCAAAGAGGATAGCTTGCAGTGTTGTGACCTTGGATGTACCGCGCATGAAAAGCGCATCACATTTGTCCATACATACGAGTGTGGTGTACGTGGACAATGTAACTGCGGAAACGGGAATTTCTGCGCGAGAACGCCTTCTTTGTAGCACTTCTGACAGCCAGATTTGGCTGCAGACCAGCAAGAAGAAGGCATTTGACGAGGGTAGTGTTGTCAGAGTTGAGATTGAGATTCAATACTACGTACTGGTACCTCGCACAGGTCGACAAAGACGGGCGTGCGATCAAGCCGGAGTCGACGAGGATGTTCTCGATCTGCTCTGCATGCTGTTCTTGACGCGAGTGGTGTAGAAGAATCTGAATCCGGGCTGAGTGCAAGCAGCAACGATGTGCAGTGTAAGGACATCTTCGTGCTACTGAAAGCTACTACCAGGGTCGTCCACAGGACTAGAGGCCTACAGATGAGGATGGCTTCCAGCGAGCTAAACTACACGACCTGACGGATGAAGTGCGCGCTACCGTAGCCCACTTCGTCGAAGGAAAGTAGGTCAACCAGATCTGCGGATGCTCGAGTTACGGCTGAAGTCGTCGGTCCATATAGGCCGAGTGGGCGGCGGTGTACTAGCCGCCGTCCATGTCTCTCTCCTTCATCGATCCAGGATGCAGCATAACGGCCCTCTCTGTCGCAGTGCGTAGCACTAGGCTGCAGTGCTTAATCTTCTAGGCTAAGTTACCCGGTTGAATAGTAAGGAGCAGACATTTAATTAGGTTTAGACTACTAGAACTGCGGTTTAGTCCATCGGGGCCGTAAAGGCTAAGTGATCGAGTAGACCAGGTTGCTTGCGGACGAAGTCTAGCTTCACGAAGGATCTTCTTAATCTACTATGCACTCTATAGATAGGTCTTGAACGCGCCGAAGTATAGAAAATCTTCTTTCGTAATCCGGAATGCTATATGCACTCTACCACGCTTAAACGTAGCACGCGATGCAGAGAAAGCATTGATGAATGCAATATGCTCGCTCTTATCAGTGAAATATCTGCGATGTCTGATGCTGGCGGAGGGTGTGCTGTGCTGACTCTCATCATTGACTGTTCGATTCATAGATCTAGAGTGGAATATGTGACTTCCTGTCGTACTGTCGTATTGCGAAGCGTTGGAACATCGCTGTTGATCTTTGAACATCGTGCTGTACGAGGAGTGGTCCACTTAAGTGGACAACCTGCATTGCGGTGATCTTCGAGCTGTGCCGGATGAATTGCTCCTCGGTCGCGTTCAGACATACGAGTGTGGTGTACGTGAGCAATGTCTGTGGATGGAGAGTGGAGATCTTGCTGTTGCGTACGTACCTCGAGCCGGGTGTACTAGGACCATCCGCTCGGTCGGTTCGCGCAGGAAGGCCTTCTTGCTTTCACAGCCAAATTGGGCTGTAGACCGGCAAGTGTAAGTGTGGCAGGACTAGGTTAGCGTTGGTACAGACGGCCACGGTTGGTCACGCTTTTCCAGGGGAAGGACGATGCGGCTATGGCGTTCAGTGTGCGAGGCAGAAACGCGGAGCGAAAGAGACAGGAAAAGAAAGCGATGAGCAGGAGAGAGGGCGCTCACTGTTCGTATGTTGGACATTGGGTGGAGTGGAGTACGAGCATCTGAGGTGTTGCATAGACAAGAGCTCCTGGCTCGAGCGTACTCAACACCAGATATCACAGCCTGAATCATACTGACTCGGCTGCGTCTCCAAGCTCTCCCGGATCCACTTGCGATCCGTACACCGCTTCTTGTGTCCCTCAGCTCATCGGGCTCTCCCCTCATGCCCTTCGAAACCATTCACCCCCTTCCACTCCCGCACTTTCCGCGACCTCCTCCAAAGCCTCCTTGCAGCGCCGACAGTCGTGGCACCAGCGCTACATTGTGCCACCAGGTCTCCCATCCGTCTACTCACCTCTCTGCCTGTTTCTCATGTTCCCAAGCTCGTACTCTAGCACCTCGCTGATCAGCCTCGTCAACGACTCCTCTTTCATCGCAGCACAATGCCGCATCGCCTGAAAATCGGTAGCATGTGAGAAATGCGGGTAGTATGTTAGAGCATTCGAGAGACCAGGTCGGAGATGCATATAGACCGAAGTGGGAAGGCCAAGTTCGTTCGAGGCAGAGATTTCTGAGTCTTCCTCGTCATCGTGGTTTGCTGGAGAAGAGGGCTACCTGGTACAGCCGATTGTGAGTGAAGTCGAGACTTGTGCCACGAAGCTCTCAACTTATCAGCCATGCCCGCTTGCAATGTGGGCTTGGCGCGGTCTCAGGAAGCGCTCTCGATGCCCTCTGACCTTCATAGCCTCGATATTCGCGTGATCGCGGGACAAGGCAATGTGTTGTGCGTGCTGCTGTGGTCATTGACGCTGAGCTTAGTGTACCGTAACGGCATTGTGCTTAGTCATACCCTGACTGCGTCAAAGGCAGTAGATTGGCTGGACATACCAAGATCATTGTGACAGTCTCCGAGCAGGGCAACGGCCTTTCTGCTGCGCTCATCATGGCGTTTTGAAAGAGGGTGTCCAGGTTACTCTATTCACTGTACCATGACTCGCCTTGACGCCGGCGCGATCACCTGATCAGCACGCCAGATGTGTGAAATGCGGGGTGATGAGCATGTGAGGCGAGACAGCTGCTGTATGCGAGCAGGTCTCTAGAGTTGGCTGGCTCCAATGCGCACTAGTGACACAGGTCAGCCCAGATTCGCAACGCGCAGATCGCAGCACCGGCGTGCTCCGGCCATATACCTGGAGAACCACCACCTCTCCCTCGATCAGCCGCTTCGCCATCACTCGCCACCGAAGCCATAGCATTACATGATTGCATGTTAGTTGAGAGACAGACGAACGGAGAGTGTTATGTCAAGAGTCGTTCAGTTGCACGTCTGTCGTCACAGAGCCAGCTTAGTGCGCCGCTGGTACTGACTCCCAACCCGTCGCCGGTCGCCATTGCCCGCCGCCGAAGCCGCGCCGCCACGACCACGCCCGATGGCCGAGCCAGAAGCGTGGAAGGCAGGATGGTGGACTGGGCTCGGCATGCTCTTCTCGCAGAGGGACGCAGCAAGCTGGCAGTGATGTAGGCAGGTGAGACTGGCTTTCTCCGCGTGAACAAACTTGGGAGCTATGGCGCCACAAGATACACCACTGGCAGAGTTAGACGACTAGGAGGAGAGATTCAACGTGCTGTTAAACAGGGCACAGATCGGTAATGAGCCTGCGGAGAAGCTCTCGACACTGTCCAGGCTGGCACTCTGGGCCACGACCCGCCGGCCGAGGCAGACGCGTGGAAGGTAGGATGGTGGACATTTCCCAACGGTGGCTCTACCACAGAGGGGAGCGCGAGGCTTCGTCGTTTGGCAGCACCAAATCGGCCACTGGTAGAGTCAGATGACTGGAAGCAGCGATTCGACGTGCTGTTCGACAGGGCAGCTATCGACGCCGAGCCTGTCGAAAGTGTCGCTTGAACCGTCTCTGAGCCTGTCGCAGCACCGCCATCGCCCGCCGTCGAAATGAGGACGCCCTGACCATAGCCACTGGTAGAATCGGGTGCGTGCAAAGAGCGGTTTAATGCGCTGGTCAATATAGCGATCATCCAGGCCACCGAGCCTATCAAGACTGTCGCTGAGCCTGTCTCGGATCCCATCGCTACCACTGCAGCCACAGCATCAGACGATACCGCAACGCGCGAGCCAGACGCATGGATGGCAGGATGGCGGACTGTGTCCGACAGTGCGTCTCTCGCAGAGGGACGCGAGAAGCTCGCTACGATGAAGGCAGCTGAGACTGGCCTGGAGCGCGCGGACGACGGGGAGGGGCAGGAGGCCGAGCACGAAAGGATCTACCTCTTCTTCCAAAAGCGGTACGGCGGCGACAGCTCAAGTCTCCATACCTGGCAGCTAGGATGGAAAGAGGTCGAAGTCGAGATCGAGTCTTCCGTTGACCAGTGTCAGGCAGTAAGTAGATCTCCGAACCACAAGCATTAGAACTGCAGGCTAACCACAACACCAGACACTCAGACTGGTTTACGTCTACATCTTCCATGTCGTCGATGCGGTGGAGGCGGCGACAAGGTCGAGCAGTGTTCCACGTCGGATACTCCCTGGTTATCAATCAAGGCAAGGCACTACCCACTCAAAGCAGCGAAGGGGTACCTCATCAAAGGTACCACGGAGTGGGAAGGAAGTCAGGGACTCGCTGCTAGTGCAAAGGCTCTGCAGATGGCGGACGGAGCAATCGCGCGCCTCGCAGACACATGGGTGCGATTGATGTAACGATTGCAGAGGTTAGGCGTCGCAAGGGCGGTGCGCTTGAAAGCGCCAACAATGATGGCGAGTTGCATTGGAGATTCGAGGCGCGGACGAGGCTGACACGCGCCTCGGGGAAACGACATGGATTCGATTGGTGCAAGGATCGCAGATATCAGGCGTCGTAAGGCCGTGGCGGTGAGCGCGATTGATGTAAGGAGCCCTCTGATCTCTCTATGTGTAAGCATTCCACACCGAGAACTCGATTCTTCATATTCGAGGAGATCTACGTCAGCATCTGTTGCGTGTACAAGTGCTTCGACCACGACTGTCTATATCCATTCTAGGCGCGATCATCGGCTGCCTTTACTCTATCACGGATGACGGTGCTACCCCAGAGTTCCTCCCTGGTCTAGGAGAGATCACCTCCTTCGAAACCTTTATCTTGTAGTACCGGTGCTTCGGCGAAGATTTCAGTAATAGTCGCAAGTATAGGATCTGCCTGCTTTATTCGACAGTGCCGAAGGGAGAACAGGCTATAGTCTTCGCGCGTAATCGTCCCGGATAACGCAAGATCATCTTAGCGACGAATATCGCAGAGACTTTTATCACCGTCACTGATGTGAAATATATTATCGATACGGGCAAGATGAGGGAGAAGCAGTATAACTAGACTCGACGTATCACATAATTAAGGTGTGTATAGGAGAGCAAGTCCAACGCACGTTAGAGAGTAGGTCGTGCAGGACGAGTGCAGCACGGGACTTACTATGCGCTCTACTTGACTAAGCGTCATAGCGATATACGCGTCGTCGGGTTTCTACGGATGTTGAGCACAGATCCGTGGGAGGCGGTCTTGTTCTGTGAGCAGCTGAGCAGAGTGGGCTGAGGCTGACCTTACAAGTGAAGTGACCGTTCCTCACTGTATTTCCGCTTCCCCGCACATTTGAACACTTCTTCGCTTCTGTCGTGGTATCCGTGGCCGTTATCTGAACGAGTCATGACCGTGAGAGCGACGATGTGATCGCTCCTGGGGGCATGTCGAACACTCCGAGCATTTTTCCTTGCCAGCAGCGTAACACTGACATCACACTTCGTCTGACAATTTGCGTGTGGTATTCAAAATAACCATCTACTAATTGAGAGACGACTGAAGAGGTGGAGTAAGTGAAAGTCGGCTTCGTTCGATCGACCTGCCTTCAGTCCATGTATGCCAAACGCTATCATATACCCTCGCCCAAGCACGAACGCTATGCAGTCCTTCCATTCCACCTAGTACGCCTTCAACTAAGTCGCAGCATTGCTCCCTGTTCTGCTTCCGCCGAATATCACGACTCTCCCACGTCGCCCGGGCCTTGCTCCTGCGACACAAGCCACTCCATGACACTCTCATAGCAGAGAACATACTGCCGCAAACTCTGCACCATGCTGATACGCTGATTGCGGAAGTCCTCGACGGTCTTCTCTACCAGATCGATGTCATCCTTGTTTATCCAGGAACCACCAGATATGTTACTCTCGTCGCTATTGTGGCGCGAAGAGGAAGGCTTACTAAAGGACTTCGAGTCGACGTCCATTGCTGTTTGCGACGGGTTCTTCGACGTTTCATCGTGAAGACGCTGCCGTTTCAACATGTCGATCACCGAGTCCACGGTGCAGAATGTGCCTGTCCTGCCACAACCAGCCGAGCAGTGCACAAGCGTAGGCCGGTTGATAGCCGGCTCCGGCTCGTTCGAGTGCGTCTTGTTCACCGTTCGGACCACCGAGTCACACTGCTCTACCAGACCAAGAAGGTGAGCAGGATGCGCTGGCGCACCGAAGTCGGGCCATGACGAGTACTGCAGCTGTGTGACCTCTCGCATACGCTCGAAAGGGAAGTTCTCGTGACTGAGCGTGAACTTGCGCACAATTACGTACGGCTGCTCCGGCTTCGATCTGTCGTCCTTGGCTTCCACAGGCGCAAGGGGGATGTTTACTGGGTTCGTAGACGATCTCCTAGCTACCGAGGGTCGCAACTTTGCACGATGGATCTTAGCCGGCTCGATGGAAGCGCGTTTCTCTGACAGAAAATCTAGATGTATCTGACCGTACTGCTTCCCATTCCAGTAATTATGAGCCTTGACTTGCGCGCCTTCTTGCTCTGCTGTCAGCATCACTATCACTCGGATGTCTTGCTGCCACACGACATTCCAGAAGTCGTTGAATGTCGCTGGTATTGGCGCTTGCGTGGAGATGTAGCGCTTATTACTCCACGCAGCTTTGATGTAAGAAGCATTGAAATAATCGCAGCCGTGACTCGGCACACCTTGAAGACGCACGCGCGAGTGCTCGAACGGCCAGATATTGTTGTAGCGGTTCTTGTTGCCCTTCTCAATACCCGCGATCTGGATGTTCTTGACTGGTTTCGCATGCTTCGATGCGTGTGGCGATGTGGCAAAGGTGACTTTGCCTGAGAGTGCGTCCTCCATGCGCTTCTTTTCGCGACGTTCGATCTGCTCAAAGCGGTCCGAAACTCGCTTGCCTTGGTCCTGATCGTCCGACACCTGCTTCATCCAAGCTGGAAAGTTGTCTTCGGTGGCTCTTGTCGCACGCGTCGGGTGCTTGAGCGACATTTGACCAACGCCGCCGATCAAGTCCATGTTCTGCCGGATGTTGCCGAAGAATGGATTTGCAGGCTTGTCGGACAGTGGCCTTGGGCAGCCGCCAATGACAGGCGGTATGAGCCTGCCCTCTGAATCCGTACTTGAAGCTCCCAAGTCGTCGTTCGTGGCATCAACTCCAGCCTCGACGTAGCCCGGAAAGCGCTTTGCGAACTCCTGAAATCCACCCTTGATAATATACAGTGTCCCAGCATATCCTTCCGTCCTGAATTTCTTGATAGTGTTCATGCAGGTCATCGCATCCTTCAATTGCGCCGAGCTGTTATCGTAGACGACAATGTATTTGCTGCTCCTCCAATTCTCGAACTTCGCGCGCTGACCCTCGTCCTTGAACGTTGCTGCCAGCTTCTCTACATTGAAGGCTGGCCTCTTCAACAGTGTAGTCGGGATACATAATGTAAGTGCGCCTGCGACGTGCGCTTGTGCAAAGTGTGTAGACACACGTAAGTCAAGTATGAGCACTTCTTCATCAGAGGACTCCAGCAAATTAATAACCCGCTGCGCGGTGACCATGACTTGACCCTCGTCTTTGCCGCTTTCCGGTAGAGTCTCGGCGCGGTGTATCGGCATTGCGTAGCTGCCGCTTGTGTTTGTATCTAGCGGCAAAGCTTTGCGTGGCTGGCGCTCTGGTGAGTGCTCGCGTCTGTGCTTCTCTCCATGCTCGCCATCAGCCATGCTCGCAGGCGAACCTCTTCTCGCTATATCCGGGAACATTCTCGAATCCGGGGACAGCATCCTCTTAGGCGATTGCGACATCTCGGACACGTTTGGCTCCAGCAGCTCCCTGCCAACTCTCGGTGGAGGAGGCATTGTCCTGGGAGCAGGAACGCTCTTTGCACTATCTTGTGCAAGCACGGTCTTACTTGACTTGCCTCCTGAGTTACGCGCAGGGGGCGCGTTTATGGCGAAGGCGCTCAAGCCACCAAGACTGAAAGCCTTGCCCTCGGAGTGCTTCTTGAAAGCACTGAATTCTGGATTGTGCTCATGTGGTATCGCACTGGGAGACACCGCAGCTGTAGATTGCACGGTTGATGAAGGTGGACTCCAATGTGCCTTTGTCTGCTGCCCGTCATCGTTGTTTGGCTCTCCGTTCGTCTGGAAGCCGAAATAGTTAGGACTCGGCGTCGTTGTCGAAGTGTGACCTGATTGGTGTGGTGTGGCTAATCGAGGTGTGAAATAGGGAGGCATAACATGACCAGTGCTGGAACTGCCCTGACGCCTCGAGGGAGGAATGCGACTCGAAGGGGACGAGATCGCCGTGGGCTGTGTGTAACGTGGTGACGTCGCGCTTGCTGACATCTTCACCTCGATCGTATGTAAGTCGATAGAAGCTGTACTGTAGAGTGGAACACGGTCGTATCAGAGGTCATTTCGCGCCATCGCGAACATTGCAATGTGGATCAATATGTCGCGTGCTGAACATGCCTCGAGGAGACTCGACTCAGCCAGCGAGACCCTGGGATGACGTCGTTGTTTCTAAAGTGGCGGAAGTCGCACCTCAGGCACAAAAATGAGTGTAAGCCTTAGACCCGAGTTCGTGATTGGGTCAGCAGCGGTGGCGAGATAGTAATCGGCCTCAGGGACACGATTTAGGGCGCAGCAGCGTGTAGCTGAAGCTGGGAGTCTGCGAGAAATGGATTGGCAATGGACACTTTCCGGAACAGCTGTGGGTGGACCCTGAAGACAGCGGGAACTGCCGATCGTGTGGTGATTAATAATAAACCCCCGAATAGCCTGCACTTTCAATCCGAAGTCGTAAGTTGACCAAGTGTTTCTCTTGTAGCTTAACAAACCCATTCTTCAGACCATATACGCCCGCAAATCATTACCTCAACCGCTTTGACATCTAGTCACGTTTCGCGCCTCGAAGCTCCGTGCGTCACCTAATTGCACTTCCACGCTTTCGTTTCCGGCTGCGAACTTTGTTGTGGATGCGCAGCTGCAGTAGTCTACTATGGCGCAAGGTCTAGACCTTGTCTGTGTTCCTTACACCACGGTTCATGACGTTCGCAACATCTTCGGATGACATGCGACGTACACTCACAGGCAGCACCCACGGTAAGCTGCGTCCGCAACGCGATGAGCATTGCAACTACTGGGCCGGCCGCTGCTGGTACAGTGCCTTCGTGATAAAGGAAGTGACAACCATACGAATCAGCAGCTTGGTCCCGCCTCGACACCGCCATTTTAGCAGTGTCTTCGGCTATAATACCGCCGAAGTGCCAGATCGTCGATTGCCCTCGGAGCGGCTCAGTAGGGCGGGTGGTTTCCCGTATAGCACGTTTGTCAAGAGCCTCCTAGTCTGACCCGATCCATTGCCCGAAGTAAGCGCCCACGAGGCGTGTGGCATTGCGAGATCACGTAGCCCAGGGCCTCAAGCACAAGGTGAAGTCGACTCAAGGTTGGATAATGTGAGGAAGGCACGCTAAAATGTAGTTTATCATGACTTCATTCTCTCGTCATCTCCATGGCATAAGACAAGCTCGGTAGTATCCCAGGAGTAGCAGCTCAACACCACAGCCTGGCCGTTGTGTATCCATTCGTGCCATCTCAGCTCACATGGCAGCTACTAACGCGCGCAACTATCTCATCACTGGCGCAGGTCGCGGGATTGGGCGTGGACTCAGCAGACTACTTCTGTCACACGGCCATCGAGTCTTTCTCCTGGACAACAATGCGGAAGAGCTTGATCACACCGCTACAGTGCTCACCAACCATTCGAAGACCCCGAGACAGCTCCGCACAGCCCTCTGCGACCTGTCCAAGCCGGATCAGATAGCCTCGATCGTCAAAGACGCGGCAACGTTCTTTGATTCAAAGATTGACGTGCTGATTAACAACGCTGCTCATACAGCCGGTGTGGGCAGTGCAGACGTCTCGAAAATGTCATTGGATCTCTGGAACACGTCATTGGCGGTGAATCTCACAGCTCCCATGCTGATGTCCCAGCACTGCCTGCCGTATATGTCCAAGTCTTCCTCAAGACCTGCAGGAGGTTGTATCATCAACATGTCTTCCACTCGTGCTCGGCAGTCCGAGCCCGCGAACGAAGCTTACGCGGCGACCAAAGCTGGACTTCTTGGCCTGACACAGTCTATGGCTGTTTCACTTGCCCCGAAAGGCGTGAGGGTCAATGCCATACTACCGGGGTGGATCCATGTGGCAAACGAATGCAAGGCCGCCGATGAGGCTGGGCAATCTTGGGAAGAGGGCTTAAGCGAGGCGGAGCATCAGTGGCAGCTGACTGGCAGGGTTGGAAACGTGGAGGATGTGTGGCGGGCTGTGGAGTATCTTGTCGAGAGCAGCGGGGTGACGGGGAGCGAGCTTGTGGTCGATGGAGGTGTGACAAGGAAGATGGTGTATCCTGAGTAGGATCGCTCGGAATTCGAGAAAGAATTGCAAAATGTGCTGTACGCTGCTGGCTACGATGGAACGACCCGGCAGCTACTGTGCTCTTGAAAAGTCTCGCCATCCCTGGATTGTCATGATCATGGAAGCTCTCGAAGTCCGCCTGGCTTGACGAGGAAAGAGTCCATGTGGTCCCACTTGGTCCGCTTCTCCACACATTCGACACGCTGTCGGTGCTCGTATGGTTTCAGCTACGGCAGAACGGCGGTTTCGCATCGCACCTCTGAGCGCCTTAGAGTGGCCGAGAGCACCGCGAGAATGTGCAGCCCGCTCTCTCCAAAACTGGCCCACAGCCCGGCTGCCATGATGGCGTTCAGAGTACCATAGAACGCTTCCAAGTCTCTAGGAGTAGCGAAGGTGCAGTTTGAGCTATCACCAGACTGCACTCGATGCTTGTACTCGATGTTCTGCTTCTTCCGGTACACTGGAGCTCGTCATAGCGCTTCACGCGCTAACCCCTGGCCTGCGGCTGTGTCACGGAGTGCAACATAGAGGCAGACCTTCAAGCACATCGCGGAAACGGCTTTCACAACCCATTCTCCTCGTTACTTCATCGACTTCGCCGCGAGCCGAAAGACAACACTGACAGCAGCTCAGACATTGTATCGACGCAGGTTGGTAGACATCAACCCGCTGTTAGTTCACTTTGCTTCTTCCCTACTAGGAGTGCGTCGATGTATTTCAAAAGCTCCCTCGCCCCCGGGTTTGCTCTCTGTGACTTGCGTTTCACGGATGTAGTCGATGTCCCTCGCGATCCGGCGCCCCAGCCATTCGCGGCGCGTAGGGAGAACATAGGGGCGAGTGGGACATGTCCAAACGAAGGGAGAGAACGCAAAAAGGAATTGCATGCTCGCTTACGGAGTTGAACCGTAGACCTCGGCATCACGATACCTATACTAGTGCCGCGCTCTACCAACTGAGCTAAGCGAGCCCTGATTGGCTGCCTACCGTCTTATATCATTATGTAGTAAATGATCTATGGATGAGTGCGGGTCGCACTTTCCCGATGCGGAATTTTGGAGTGAGGAATTTGCGAGAGCGAAACGCCGACACACCGACAACTGGGCGGGACAATTTCTCAAAAAGGAGGTAATCACGAGAGAGACCGAAGTAGAAGATGCAAACCTCACCTTGTGGAGGCATGAGTAGCATACATCGCAGATTCCCGAACGCCAGGGTAAGGGGCGCGCTCATGGAGACGATTAGGCAGTGAACGGCTACAAATACGTTGTAATGTGGTCAACGAGACGCGCAGCTCGCTCAACGGGGTGTCGAGACATGTCTCTGCTCAATTGCCTCGCTTCATGTACGGGACGCGGCGCACTCAAGTCCTAGGAAGATCTCCTGCTCACCGTACCACCATCACCTTTGCCCCCTCGTTGACCTTCTCCTTAATTACCTCCCTCTCACCCCTATCTCGCCTCTCCCCATACGCCTCCAGCCCACTCTCAATCCCCTCTACAATATCCTTCGCCCTTCCTAGAGCATCCTCCCTATAGCTCAATCTCATAGTCTTCCACTCCAGTAACCCCTCAGCCCTCGCCCCTTCAGGCGCGTCGAGCAGTCCAATCGCAACGTCCATCAGAAAGGGTCGATCGTCCGCCCAGTAGAACGCGCTCGCCCCACAGACGCCGCAGAAACTCCTGTAGATCTCTTCGGAGCTTCTGAATTGCTTAAGGGTACCAAACTGGCGTTCGAACTTCACTGTGCCGGCTGCGTCGAGTGTGATGTCGACTGTAGGGACGAAAGCCCATTGCACGATCTCCTGTCCAGAAGCCAGGCGGCAGGAGTCGCAGCTGCAAGTGCCGGCGAGGAATTTGGTGTTGTTGTCTTGTAGCCACCAGCATTCATTGTTGGGATTATCTGGAGCATTGGGTCGGAGGAGATCGGGCCATTGCGAAGCAGCGTGCGTTGAGCGAGATGAGGGATGTGCGATCCAGAACTCGACGCCACCGCATTTACACTGGGCGTGGACCTTGTCCTTGTTTGGCTTGAGCTCTGCGAGTTTGGGGTCCTTCCAGTCTAAAGCCAGCTGCTCAGACTTCTCAGGTCGTGCGGCCCATCGATCTAGCTGCCGTTCATCAATTGCGGTAACGAAATCCGAGATCCCACCGTCCAGCGTGTCGTTGATGAATTCATGCCCCTGCAGATACACGAAGCCATCGAACTGCTCCAGCGTCCCAGACATCGCGTCCCATGTGACTTTCGGCTCCTTAGCCTCAGCATCATCCAGACATCGCGCGAGAATGTGACCCCCACAAGTAGAGCAGAACAGCTGGAACACGCGTTTCGTGAATTGGAACTCTGTGAGCTTCTTCAGCAGTGCTTCAGTAGGGGAAAACGAGCCCGGTAGGTAGACGACGTTGAGGGATAGAGTGCCGGTCATGCGGCGGCAGGATGTGCAAGAACACCACCAGGACTTTAGTGGTAGGGAGGCGGATGGGACGGGGACTTCATATGAGGCGGCGCCGCAGAGGCAGCGTGCCTTGAGGGTCTTGGTGGCATTTTCGGCCATGATCGCAGATCTCAGGACGTCGACGTCTAGGTCGCACGGGAACGAACGACCTGAAGTAGACGAGATAGTTACTTAGCTTATGTGGATTGAGCTGTTCGGCAAAGATGATGCAGTTCGAATGTGTCGCTGCCTGTTATGCGCCCTACGACACGCCCGCGTTGAGATCGGTCAGGAGAGCGAGATGCAGCTTGAAGTCACAATGACATCGTCGCGTTTGGGACTAGTTATGATCATCACGTTCTAAAGTAGACGTACCACTGTTCAATGCTGGATCGAGAGAGTGCAAATTGTTCATGTTCTGGTGGAGGGAACACGACCAAGGGGACTCGTGGAACGCCGCTTACTTCCCGAAGCAGTGTCATGGCGTTCAGTGCAAGCGACAGCAATACAACGATCTGACTCGCTAAACAACATGCCACCCAGTCATGATCATCGCTATGCCATCAATGATACCCCAACTTCCTCACCGGACTCCCCCTCCCCTCGATCCCCTGAAACGCCCCAGCACTAGGCAACGGCTCCAACGCCGGTCCATCCCTCCACGGCGTACCCTGCCCATAGTACCCTCCCTCGCCACTGAACTGCCTCGAAGTCTGCGGCGTCGCAGGCGGACCCTGTTGATACCCATAAGGATGCGCCCAAGGCTGCTCCACACTCGCCGAATGCCTGAGCTTGCTGAACGCCACGTTCGACACCAGCAGGCCCCCAAGAACGAACGCCGCTGCGACAGTGATCGACTTCCAAGACAGCGCATCCACAAACCCATTGAATATCTCCGCGAAGCTCTGCGCACTCACCTTCGCCCTTGCAACTTTCATCGGGTCCCTGTTCATGCACTTTGCCCAATTTGCGCACACCTGCTGTAATGCCGGCGCTCGTGTAGGTAAATCACAGCTATTGATCTTGAAATCGTGCGCGCACTGTGAGATCTCGGCTATGATGTCCGCGCTTGCTTCGAAAGCTTTCTTGTTGACGTCGCCTTGGATTGCGGACCAGAAGCACCAGAGGATGTAGCTGAACATCGCGAGGAGGAAGACGTTGAAGGCTAGTTGGGCGTAGAAGGAGAGGATGTGTGGGACTGTGGGGTGTTGGCCGATGAAGGTGAAGAGGCGGGAGAGCCAGTGGGGTTGTTGATTGGCGTTTTGTGATTGACTTTGATCGTCATTGTTCTGGCGCAAGCGATTGCTGGTCTTGCGTGGGCTCGAGGTTCGTGGCATAGTGAGCTCAGAGTCATCGACCTCAGCATCCGATCCAGAGTCCGACACACTATATCGTCTCTTTCTCGAGCGCTGTCTGCTAAGCTCTCTATGCTTCTGCCCTCGCGCGACTGAGTGCTTGTGTTGCACCACCTCGGCGCGCGGAATGCTACCTCTGCCTGGGCTGCACTTGGCTACGACTCTGTTCCACAGGTTGCCCTTCTTCGTTGGCGATTGTCGTGACCTCTCCCACTCCATGTCAACATGCCGTTGCTCTTCCTCGCCTCTCGAGGTCGCCAGAGTCATCACCACCGGTGCGCTCTTGTGAGGTGACAGATGACCGACTAGCTGTCGTGCAGCCATCACATCCGCAGGCGTCCCAGGCTCGCTGTCGTCTTGTCGCTTGGGCGTCTCTCCTGCACTAGAATCATCAACGTCGTTCCTCGTGCTCCGCGGCGTCCAGTGTGCATTGAACGCAGCTGGAGGTAGTCCAGGTAGCGCCTTGTCTGGTGATCTTCGCCCGGCGCCGGGCGTTGTGTATGGATTCCTCGTGGGCGACTCGAATTGACTGTACGGTCCTACAGATACATCATCAGCCACTGCATCAATCCCAAGCACCACGATGTAAATTATACGTACTCTTTCTGCTTTCTGTACTAGGCGTCTGATGTTTCAAGGCAATCTTGCCAAATCCGCTGGTGCTGTCCACTTGTCCCACGCCGTTCGCCCACTCGAAGTCCATGCCTGACACGTACTGGTTTCGCGACATGCTGAGTGCAATATCACAGCGAATGAAATCTGACAAGGTACAATACGACGTATGTCGACGAACACAGGACGATCTCGAAAGTTGCGTTTCGGGAATCAACAAAAAGCTCGGACCATGGGAGCGCTAGCAACCGACTTTCGTTCACTTCACTGTGTGGGGCTCTTCTTCACCAGGAGACAATATGAAACAATGTGTTCCCAGATGGGGCGAGCTCGTAGGTGTCCAATAAGAGCTACGTACCCAGCTCTAGGCCTCCAAGGTGTATGGCTTAGACTACTTCCTGCTGTACCTGCGATTCTCCCTCTGCCGGACGAGCTTCTTGGCCTCCCTCCGCTTCCTCTTCCAACCACGGTTGTTCTCGCCTCTATGCTCGAAGAAATACTTTCTGAACTCGCTCTCCTCTTTGCCGTCACGCATGCCAGTGGGAGCCGTCTCAACATTGCCGACGTCCACAGCACCGTGAGTCCCGTCTGCTTCAGCGTCCTGCACGTCTGAGTCATCATCTTCATGGACGTGGCCGGCAAACGGGAAGCTCAACTTCCGGCCAATGGCAGCCGTGTCCGGTGTCGGTGCTGCGGAGCGCAAAGCTCGCCACTCCAGATCTTGCTTCGTGTGTGGTGTCTGTGGAGGGTGCATCGACGGCACTGCAGTGTCCTCTTCGATGTCTGCAGAGTCGCCAGAGGCGAAAAAGCTGAAGGACGTGTCTATCGGTGCGGGTCTGACTTTCTCGTTGTCTGATGTGGCGGTAGCTGGTCGCTTGTAAAGTGCTTCCAGCGGGTGGATGTCACGGGTCGCAATGGCGGGTTCAGGATTGGCCTTCGCTGTTGTATTGTCGGCTGGATTGGAAGTGGTCTCCGAGCCGTCTTCGTCGCTTTCGGAGTCTGAGCTGTCCGAGGAGACTACCGAGCTCTCCTCTCCGGCGGACGAGTCTGCTGCTGCTTGTGGCGGGACCGGTGATGGGTTTTGTGATCTCCGTGCCACAACCGACCTTGATGACTTGCCCGACAGCGAAGCATTCTCTGCCACAGTGTCCCGCTCACGCTTGCTTCGCTTAGACACACGCTCGGACTCCACGACATTTCCATCATCATCCACCCAACCCTTACCATCTTCGTGCTTTAGTGCTGATCGTGCCATTGAAGTGCCATGCGATCCTGCTGCCAACTTTTTCGACTTCGAGAACTCCTTTACCACCTTCTCCTTCTTGCCTCCGCTACGCTCCTTCTTGATCTTCTTCTCCTTCACCTTACCTTCCGCCTTCTCAATAGCAACGACCTCGATCGCGTTTGGCGGGACTACAGTTTTGAACACCAATTTCTTGCCCGCCCTAGACTCCTTCTTCCCCTTCCCTTCCTTCTTCTTTTCCGGCTTCGCATCCTCCCCGTCCTTACTTTTCTTCACCCTCTTCACCTTCACCTCCTTCCCGTCCGTCCACCCTCGGTTTACATGCCTCCCCTCCTCCATTTCCCACCCCTCCAGGACTCCATCCACCCGTCCCTTCGCGTCCCGCTTCGCCTTTTTCCTCACCTTCCGCTCTTCCTCCGTCTCGTCAGCCTTGCGCTTCTTCTCCGGTCTTGCTTCCTCGACCTTCATCTTAACGCCTTTGAGTGTAGTACCGTTGAGCTTCTTCTTTAGCTTGTCAGCTTCTGAGCGCGGGAGATCCACGTAGCCGAAGCCACGCTCAGGGAAAGTTTCGAGAGTGTGGTAGGAGATATTCGTGGCGGCTGCTTGGGTGGTGGAGGAGAGCAGGGAGGGGTAGAGGGTGGGGTTGAAGGGCGCGATGTGGAGGCGGACGGTGGCGGGGGGACCAAGGGCGTCGGCAGTGTCGGTCATGCTATCATTCTCATCTTGTCGGCGGTATCTACGATGTACAGGTTCCTTTCGGTACATGTAGCAATGGTGTCTGCATGCTGCTTCGAACTTTTATACTCCCCAAGTGGTTAAGATCGGCGGAGCTGCTTAGCGCGCGCTTCGGGACGGACCCTGTCTGAACCCTGTCCATGCCATTGACATGTGATGCACGAGGCCTCGACAACACCCCATAGCTTGTCAATGCGATAAGTCACAATGGCACGCCCCCTCTGGCACTACGCCGCTCTCTTCCTTCTCTTCTTATCCTCCGCCTTAGCAGCTTGTCAGTCCTTTCCTGCCCTCAGCCTAGCAAATGTCCTCCAGCTGACCTCATCCCAGCACCACCCTCCTTCTGCAAGTGTGTCTGCTTCTCAAACTACACCATCATACCTCTCTCCGCTCCTGCTCAAGCTCCAGATACCCCATCATCTGACTCCCCGGCCCCTCATGCCCGCTCTTGCGCCGACTGCACCAAGCAATTCTGCCTGGACTACAACCTACCGATCTGCGAGAAAGCCACGGAGAAGGATGTCTTCACCACTTGCTTCCAGAGAGACAGCGTGAAGGACGAGATCGTCGTTGTGGGATTTGTGGGTATCACTGTGGGGTTACTCGTCTGGGCTGGGATGAAGCCGGTGTGGGAGAAGTGGAGAGAGGGTGGGTACCGGAGGGTGTGAGAAGTGGCGGAAACGGGTGGTTCCTTCATCTCGAAACTCACGAGCCCAACGACTACTAGAGTATGGATCAAGTCCACTGCACTGTGAAGATTTTCTCTGGACGACCCGCATACAAGGTATCAAGATTCAAGAAGATAAGCCATGGATCGACTACCCCTCTGCGTCGCTCACTGCTCAGATCACCGCCCAGACCGCTAGCCTCTCCGAAACCCCGGGTCTATCGCTTACTCACGCCCACTTCCACCGCCATCCGTGGCCTAGCCACTCCGCTCTCTACATGGCAGCCGCCACGTATCACAAACGCCACGCAAACACAGCGCAAGCCAATAGCCCACAGAGTGTAGCGACAGCATGTGTCATGGCATTCGGGAGCGCCGGCTCGGCGCTCGCCTTCTGGGTGTGAGTAGACTCTGGCTTAGCACCCGCAATGCTGGATGGCGATCCGGTGGCAGTGGTGATTCGGGCTGGGATGGTGCCAGTGCCTGAAACCGGAACAGTGGTGTTTCTGGAATGGGACACCGAGACGGAGGTCGGTCCATGGACTGGGGTCAATCCTGTGGCGATGAATGTTGAGATGTCCCACATTGACCAGAAGTGACTGGACGAAGTGGTCGATGCGCTGCTGGTTGTTCCATTGCCGAGACTAGATGGGCTCGCAGCAATATAGCCAGCAGTATTGCCAACGCCGGGAACAATGGCGGCAGCCGAGGGCTTGACGACCTCGAGTGTGGTGACGTACGACCTCAGAGCACCTGTGACAGCAACGACCATACCTGTACTGCTTGGACTGGAATCCGTCACCGGAAGCCCAGTTGCCGTAGATCCCGTTGCCATTGAGTCCGTTGCTGTTTCGAACACGGCAGCCATAGAGGCGCTGGTCGTGATTGGGACTGCGTCACTGCCAGTAGTCGGCGTCGTAGCAACAGGAGTCGAGTCGTCGTCAGGATCTGAGGCATCGATGGAGGCGGCATTTGAATCTGCGTCGCTTGCGTTCGGGTCGGCGGAATCGGTAGGACTATCGCTCGTCGTGGCAGTGACAATCACCTGATAAACATTAGCCATCGACTCAGGTAGAATTTTCACGATGATTTCTCACCGGAGTGCCAGTCACAGTCTCAACCGCCGCATCACCATCCTGCCGCTTCCGGGTAGTCGAATTCGGGTCGCCGCACGACTGATCCGCAACGCAAGGCGGCTGTACGACAGTGGAGTCGATCACGCTGTGATCGTTGCTCAACTCTTGCCACGTCGGGTCATCGCATCTGCCATATTGACCACCGCGCTGACATTTACTGTAAGCGCAGTGAGCTTCATCACTGCCACAGTAGCCGAAGTTTGAACAGCATCCCCCAAGATCGGAGTCCTTGTCATTGCTCCGACAAGTCGAGTATTCGGCAGATTGGATGCCGCAGGTGCCGTCGTTGGTCAAGGGGCCGATGTCCCTGTCGAGAAGAATGCCCATGTCGAGCTCATTCGAGGTGGTGTCTGGCTGAATGTTAGTCATGGTGCTTTCAGGATTGTCAGGACTGTCCGGCTTACCGCGACCCTCGACTTGATCGACTCCGTCCGTTCCGTCCGTTCCAGCCTCCGAACGTGCGGGATGAGCTTTTGGCTTCGCTGCACTGACGGTACCAGGATCGTTGCTGGCCTCCTGCCACGTGAAGTCGTTGCATTGGCCCCAAGTAGGATCGCAATTGGGACGTTCGCAGTATTCTTTACCCATGCCACCTGATGGTGCGCGTACCAAAGGCAGAGCAACACCTGCTAAAGTCGGAATAGGTGAAAATCTGGCTGTCGTGGAATGAAGAACTGCTTCGACATCTGGAGCTGTTCACATTCCTGAGGCCGCAGGTACCATCGGTACTGAGCTACTTCATGGAATTATGATACCAATGCCAGTATGGTATGGCTATTGGGTCGGAACCACAGCTTGGACCGCTGTAAGTATTTGTGCACTTGTTCTCATTGCAGAAGTCCGGTCCATTGCCGCAGAGACCCTCCATGGAACAGCATTCGCCGATCCTGGAGCCAGCGCAAGTCTTGTTGCCGCCGGGGACATCGCACTTGCCGTCGAGAGTCATTGTTGGCACGTCACTGGGTACGGGGCTGGCCTGGTCCAGATCATAGCTGCTATCGGCATCCTCGCCGTCGAGCTTCACCTCGGGGTCCACGTCCTCGGGATCGAGCTCCGATCGAGGAGGCAAACGGTGTGGATCAAAATCGCTGACAACGTTCAGCTCGTTGCTGCGCTGCTGCACTGCTATGACGCTGCATTCGCCAAAGAGCGGATTGCACTTGTTCGGAGCACAATGCGCTTCGTCTATACCACATGAGCCTGCTACAATGTCAGTAACTCGAATTTGAAGCTACCGCAGATCATACGTACCGGCATTGGAGCAGCAGTGCCCGAATCCAGAGACTTGCCTCTCGCCGTAGTACGAAGAGGATGCGCATATAGTCTTATAGCCGTAGCCTTGCCCGCAAACCCCATTCTTGCTCAACAGCTTGCTTTGGGCTAGCCAATTGTCTAAGTCTTGAGTCTCGGCTTCGTATGAGCAGTCAGAACTGTACGTCAGGCTGCAGTCTTGCGCATTACAATGCGCAGCATCACGGCCACAAGTACCTAGTGGAAGGTCAGCTCGCGCTTAATCCATCGTCGTTATCCATTAGCACCCACCATCTTTACCACAGCATCCGCCGAACTTTGATCCCTCGCAGGTCTTCTTGCCGCTGTCAATGCCGCAATTCCCATCAGGACTTGAGCCCTCAGTCTGGTTGGGGCGATGAGCAGGGACGTGCATATGTGGTACATCGCCAGCCGCACGGCAGAACCCAAAGGTTTGGCTACCGATTTGTGTGCAAGTATTGGTGCCAGAACATTCTCGAGGATTGGGTACACACTGTTTTCCTAGTCTTCAAGTCAGCTTGAATGCTACATTGACATGTCCGCGGGCGCATGTTACCATCACGACAGCAGTCGCCAAATTGAGAGCCGTTACATGACTTCGCGACGCCATCATGAACCCCGCACAGGCCGTCTGAGCTAATCACGGTGCCATGTGTCGGAGAGTTTAGATGGGACGGTGCCCGCTTGTCTATGAAATGCGTCAGTATAAGACCTGCAGAAGTATGGAAAGACTACGGTGGACCGCACCGGATGCCCTTGGGTCGGCATCATCTGGATCGACCTCTAATCGGGGCGGGAATGGATGAAGCTGCAATGTGGTAACAACACTGGGGTCATCGCTGATCTCGGCCGCCGTCGAGCTGTCGCATTGGCCATAGACAGGGTTGCAATTGAGATGAGCGCAGTGTATCTCATCGTTTCCGCAGTGTCCTGCACAACGTAGTCAGTGGAGTGTTTCGAAATCCTGCGTTGATGTACTCACCGGCATTCGAGCAGCAGCGACCCCAATTAGATGATTGAGGGTCGAGGTACGGCGACCACTTAGCAATCTCGTCCTGGTTGACCGGCGACGTTGCGCACACCGACTTGCTGTTGACATCGCCGCGGCCGCAAGTACCGTCTGTACTCAGTAGGCTCAGAGATCTGAAGTAGTCATGACGTTGCTGGTCGTCGCGAGACAGCTGGTCTAGGGAATGTAAGTCAGTAAAGTGCAATGTCAAGCAGAGAAGCAGGGAAACGGACTGGACTGCGGCGTATCTATGCGAGATGCGAAATTAGCCATGTGTGCGAGTACTGGCGGCATTGGCTCTGCGCCAACATCGCTTCTCTTTGCCATCAGGGTCGTTGCCGCCTTCAAGACTGTGGTGATAGTTGTGGTCGTAGATACGATTAGCATCGGAGGCGTCGCCGTCACCAAACCCTTCGACTTCAGGAGCAGATCGACTGCATCACAGTGCGAGCCCGATGGCTTCGAGAACAGCTTGTTATCACACTTGAACCACGTATTGACCCCATCGAACGAGAGAATTGATTCTCGACCGCACTGCATGAACTTGTCACTGGTCACTGAGCCGGGCACTGGTAGCACAGAAAGAGCGAAGTCGTTGGTGATGGTGTAGGGATTACCCTCGGCGCTGAGCAGTCGGCCGTTATGGGGGGTCAACACGGGTGGGTAGTCCACCACCACGGAGTGGTGAAGCACACTACGTATAGTCATCTGCATTGGACCCATAGTGGTATTCGTACAGTCAAACGTTGCTGGGGTACTTGGAGCCATCGGCTGCAATCTCACGTCAGGAACGGGGTCGATCATCGGCTTCCCTGTAGCATCCGATGCTGGAGTCAGGACCAGCCATGCAGGTATACACTGCGATGTGACCGAGATGTTTGTGAAGACGGCATGGCCAGCATTAGGCCCATCTGGACACGAGAACCACTGTCGGCTTTCGAAGTACTTCAGGATCCTAGGCTCGCCGTCTATACTGGTCTGCAGCTTGACGCCATCGCGAGGGATGTCTGCTGAGTTCGCGAAGATAAGCGTGCCGGTCTTGTCGATGAAACCTGTGCGAGCATGCGAATCTGTGAGCCAGCCACCATGCAAGCGGACTAGGAAGCCAGTATCCACCAGTGTCGTACCCTTATCGGGCTCGTTGTCCCCGATGTAGGCCTCGAGCTTCATGAAACGATCCGTCGAGTCAGGATTCTCTGTCCGCTTGCCTGGTGCTCCCGGAACAGGACCTCCGACTGGAGTGGGTCTTGGTGAACCGACGGTCGGGAACGCTGTGCCAAGTGGTCTGGTGGTGATATGCGTGGACGTGACTGGCTTGTCCTCCTGCAGCAGTAGTGACACCGGATCACAGTGTCCGTCCGTGGGGTTATCACGGTACATGAACTCGAGATCGCCCTCGCATCTGAACCAGGTGATGCTGTTTCCAGTTGCCTTTTTCTCTCCAAGGAAATCCGCTTGATTACACTTCGAGAGAGTCGCATTCCACTTAGCATATCTGATATCCTGAGCCCGGAGGAAGGTGAGCATGCGGTTGTCCTGTATAGCTGCGATACGGCCATGCATATCAAAAAGTATGCCGCCATGGAGAGAGAACCGTTTACCCGTGTCCGTGAGATTGACGGTCTGTGGCATAGACGTTCCGTGATGCACCATCAGCTTCATGGTACCATTAGGACCGTCTTGATGACAGTCCAGAGCTGCTGCTGCTGTAGCCGTAGTCAGTAGTCCAGAAAGCATCGTGCTACTGGATGTCGTCTTTGTCGATAGCAGTGAGCTTGGCGTCGAAGTTGTCAACTTTGTGGAGGTCGCGATTATCACTGGTAGAGGAGCCGCTACCCGTACCACGGGCGAGGATGGGATTGACTCCAGTACACTGATAGTCGACGTATTCGTGGACGCAGTCGTGGGCGGCAATGCAGTCGTAGTGGGTGGGTGCCCTTCCGGAACAAGCGCAAGCCAGACCTTCGGGCACTTTCCACCGCGCGGCTGGGATACAAAGTCGTGGCCACCGTCCACGTCGCAGCGCCACCACTTATTGGTCTGAACCAGTGCAAGATGGTTTTCGGTGCCACAGACAGAGAATTGACTAATGCGCGCTTGGCCCCCCTCCGGTTCCAGCCACTGTAGCGTATTATCAATGTTGACGAAGCCGTGGCGTCCCATCTTGTCCATGAGCTTGCCGTCGATCAGCTGCACTCTCTTGCCGGTGTCGACAGGGTCATTGATCGTCGCTGAAGGTTTCTGCGCTTCGTCGTGATTCGGCTTGACCATGAGTATCATAGACCCATTGCTGTTGGCATGGCAGCCGGGCGCGGGACTTTCAGTGGTTGCGAAGGGAGCAGGAGGTACCATCGAGGTTGTACTAGAGTGCAGTGCTGCAAGATCCTTCAGCTCACTGCTAAGTGCTGCGATCTCCTGGCGCATGGTCGCGAATGGCGGGAGGTGGCTTGTAGCAGTCAGCGAGCCAGCTGGCGATTTGTCGGGATGCAAATAACCCAGCAGCTGCTTCTCCAGGTCAACGGCGGTGTCAAGGAAGCTAAACGCTGCCGAGTCCTTCGGCGACATCGGTGTTGTTCCGGCCTTCTGCACGATGGTGGAGCTGGTAGTGGATATGGTCTTGTGAGTAGGTGTGCTACTATGCGTGCTCGTAGTAGTGTGCGTTGAGGGGAGGGTACTGCTGGACGTGGTCGTCTTGTGGGTCTCACCAGCCAGGACCGTCGAGGTCCCACTGCCAGGTGCGTGTGCAGCGCGGGTATGCTTGCAACAGTCGTTGGGACTGCAGTCTCGCCTCCCACGCAATTGCCGTCCACCGCAGCGCAGGCGCCAGAAGGCATGCCCTTTGGGGTGGTGAATGTTCCGCCCGGACACCTGTCAAGGGAGTTTCCGGGGCAGAGAACGCAGCCACCAGCCATGGTCACGCACGTAGCGCGTGTAGTAGTCAAGGTAAATGACAGGGTGCTGTGCGTAATGGTGGGAAGACCCGTGTTACTAGAGAGCATCTTATCCGTCAGATGTACAGTGCCATTACTGCTGCTTGGTGGGAAGCCACTAGAGTGGCGAGGAGGAGGACCGTGAACGGAGATAGTGGTGGTCAGGACGATCGTAACGGTGCTCTGGATGGTGCTGTGCGCCGTATGGGTCTTGGTGGTGATCTCGAAATTGTCCTCACGCTTATGCTGCGCAACATCTAGAGCAGTCGGCCTCTGGCGCCTCATGAGCCGCATCGCACGAGGTTGAGGATCGTCGAAAGTCGTGGCAGATTTGGCTACTCCAGCGGCCAGCGAAGCCGCATCATGGTGGATACGTAAGGCGTGCGTGCTGGCGTACACACCCCCGAGGGCGAAGCAGATTGCTTTTGTGAGACGCATGATTGCTTGTGGTTGAAGAGGATATGTATCGAAGTCGTCCTGAGATAAGCTGCGGTGATTGTGGGCCTCAGACTCTGGATGGACAGTCGCGGTATATTGGTGGACCCCTATGTTGCTGATATCCGGTTTGGGCTAGATGATCGATCTGAACACGGCTTGCTGATACTCTTCAAAATCGCGAGTACAATACCTCGAAGGTAGGATAGGTAGACTAGTTACAGCGAGAGACTGTCGATGCCATGTCAAAGTAAGATGCGGTGGATATGAGTGCAAGCAAGAGGAACCAGAAATGCAAAATCACTAAATGGTCCAGTGGCAAGGAGAGCAATCTTTCTGCGAGCACGGAAAGGAACAACGCTTACCTCGTCGACGCACTATACAGTCTCATGTTCGATTGTGACAGCTTCCGCGGGAGCCCGTGTCAGTCTTCCTGAGTATGGTGTGAAGTCTAGTAGGGCATGTAAAACAGCAGACAGCACGGAAATGATATCCAGAAAGACACGTGCGTCCAATTTGAAGACTTGTGCATGGCGGAACAGTCGAGCTACATTAGTCACTGAGCGCGTAGTCGCGCTGGCGAGGTCAGCAGTGCATTTGATTGCTTCTAGAAACCCAAATCCTGTGATTGTCTCGACGTCGCTTGAGATCCTCGTGGCGAGCGATTGCTCTCGTTGAGGCATATCAGTGGCGACGAGCTAGCACGATCCATCCGCACTGATCGGCCTGTACGAGTGTACTTCATTTGAGCGCCATGCCAGGAGGTCAGTCTCGGTACAGATCCTCGAGATGGCCGACCATCTTCCTCCGTAGAAGGAGTAATTCGTGATCCGTCACTGGTGCACTCCATTTTGGCCGACCTGCTGACAATTGATGTTGTGCCTCCTGATCTGTCGCTGTAATGACGAGGTCTTCGTTGGTTCCGAAGAATGGAACACCCAAGCCTTTCAGCTCAGTGGTCATCGCCGCCTCCATCGTCTGCTGAGCAGCATGAACCTTGCGATCAAATGTCGCCAGCTCATTTGCCTTGTTGGCTTCAACATCTACGTCCGCATAACCAGGTCCACGCTCGGTCTCTGCGTTGCCGTTGAGAGATTGTAATATTGACATAGCTTGCGAAGCTGACGAGGCTCGGCTGGACTGCGTAGTCTTTAACGCCTGCCGCTCGCTATACCAACGCATCTCGTGTGCACGCTGATCTTGCATCATCTGAGCACTGTCAATGGGAACCGCCACAAGCAACAAGGAAACACAAGCCTACCTTCTTGATGCTGAGCTCAAAGGCTTTGTTTTGTGCAGCGATCTTGGTGACACAACGCAAGCCATCTTGCCACACGGTGATGGTGGCAGGATCTATGACAGAGACTGGTGCTGTCGTTGGCGTAGCAGAGCGGCTTTGTGGGCGACCTCGAAGACGGGGATCATTTGGTTGTAGATTCGGCGCAGAGGACTCTGCTAAAGATCGTGGGTGGGTTGTAGATGACGATGGACCTGGATAGCTGTATGGAGCGCTATCACTGGCTACATGAGCGTCGTTGCCATTGGTATGTGGCGTGGGATATAGTGGCTGTAAGGGCTGACCTCCTCCGGGCTGGCTCAGCTGCGCGAGTGTTGCAAGAATAGCGTCGAGGTGTTGCGGTTGCGACATTGCACGCTACGGAGGCGGCTAGGCCTCCAAACGAAGTGCACTCTGCACAACAGTGGGCAATATGTGGGTATTTATGAGAAGGGGAGGAGCTTCGGCACTGCGGCAGAGTCCGCCGCTAAGGAACCTTCCACCGCATTGACAACATACACTGTCGACATGCGTGCTACTCGCACCCGGCCATAGATGTATCGCCATGTAGTTCTCCGATCCAGGGCAAGATTTCCTACCCAGCGATGTTCTACGATTCGCCGCCATGCCGGTACAGCCAGTCTCGAGACAGAGCAGATCTTGGACTTCCTCGGAGACGAAGATAAGCGCCTTCTCGAGAAAGCCGGCCACGATGCGGACCGCATGATTGAGACCTCACACGCCGTGCTTGCAGCTGTGAAGTCCATACCATCAGAGATCCGCTTAGCGAACTCGGCTGCAGTGCCACCATACACGATTTTCTTCCGCGAAGAGCGCATTGCCGCCGCGGAAAGGGCTGCTACGAACGCTACGGCGCACATCGAGAACCTCAGGAAGCACTTCAGGGATCAGCTGCAAGACCCACGACGGAGTACTGCTGGTGCTGCTGACGCGAACTCGCTGTACTCTGGCGGGCTGGACGAGGACGCGGAGGGCGACACACAGGAGTCTAAGAAGATCCACAGGGATGCTGCTGCAGCACGAGCGAAGGACGCTGCTGAGAGATATGCACAGATGGTGCGGGACTTCACCGGAGTCATGGCCAAGACCGCTACGGCGGAAGCCCCTGTAGAGAAGACAGCGAACCCGTTCGCGAGAACGATTCCAATGGAAGCGAGCGCTGATGGTGCACCGTCGGAGAATGGCTTCAAGATTAGATTTGGAGCTTTTGAGGCTACGGACATTGCGAGACCGACACAGCTTGACATCACTGAAAAAACAGCATTTGCGACTCCACGCGTGGTCGACAAGACGAGTCCCCACAAACACGATAGCGACAGTCATTCGGGCACTACCACTACCACAACAGCATCAGCTACTGACAATACAAGCGAGTCCTCCGTTACAGACACTGCTGTGCGTAAGCCGAAGCCGTCTTCGTCAATGCTCGGATTGCTCAACAGAGTGAAACAACGATCTGGCTCGTGATGCGATGTCGCTGTCGTTAAGTGGATATCGATAGTATAGTCTTGCAGTCTACTTGACTCAAGTTGGCCATGGACGTTACTGTGGTGCACGACACGACGCTCGCCCATATCGCTAGGATGTCTTTGTCCTCCGGAAGCCGTCGATAGTCCACGAACTCTTATTGACACTCACATACGGCAACACCTCATCGGATTGATCACCAAACCTTTGCCTGGCGCTTCGCAAGCAGTGGCTTGGCCTCGCAGCAATGCACAAGCAAGCCTGAAGCTCATAGCCATTACCGGCACACATGGTTCGGAAGGCTCTTCCTCAGTACACACATGCGACCTCGAGCAAAAGTCTGAACGCTCTCTCGATCGTAACGCCATCGCGTCGCGTCATGACTATCTAATATGAAGTTCTTCGCCACCATCCTCGCTCTCCTCCTCGCCGTCTGCAGCACCGCGAGCGCCTACGAGGGTCCCGATTGGGGCAGAGGCTGGTGTCGCTCGCTACACCCCAAAGTATGGGCCGCCATCAACACCTTCTGCAACGAAGGCTATAGTGGTAGGAACCCGATCGTGAGTTTCCGTCGCAGCGCCTGCACACTGTCTACAAGCGGAAGTGATGCTGACGAGGTTCATGCAGTTCACCGGCGATAACTGGGCGACCAATGGCGTCCGCAACGGCAAAGCCTGGGTCCGTATTGCGCAGAGCTGTGGGGATAGGCAGTACGTTCCATGGGATATTTGCTTCAAACAGTTCTAGTAAGGTGATTCGACCCTTTGGCAATGGACTTCACTGACGGATGGTAAAGCGATATGTGCATATACGGCACCAAAGAGCGCGGAGAGGCAAACAGAGACTATGGACGCAATGGGTGCCAGCATTGGATGTAAGTCATTCCGTTTCCGCAGGGCTGTGGCGAGATCGTGTGGCTGACGAAGATGCAGAATCAACAACCCTCCATAGACGGCTGACAGCCAATATTCTACCCGGTCGACGCGCAGTAGCTCGAGTAGACCGATGACAATGAATACAGCTTCCAAGTCTACACTTTCGATTGCTGACCATTAGAGCGTAGCTGTCCGCCAAGTATCAGCATGTCTGCGCCACTTTCGCATGCAGTCGCTCTACATTCCTCGGCGTCTGTAAATTGTGCGCCAAGACTCCATGTCGTAACAGAGTCATTTCATCTAGACCACGACCTAGACTTCCTAAGCGCTGGGAGATTGCTTGCTAGGCGCGAGTATCAACATGGTAGGTGCTTCATGATCTCAACTACACCATAGACTGCTCGTCGATCCGCAAGCGCTTTCCCCACCCTCTAATTTCGCTCATGCTGGATTATTGATGATCCACTTCTGGCATCCAACACCATCCGCCCAACCCCCATAGTTCCTTGCATTTTCGCCGCGGTTGTTCCCAGAAATGCACATGTCGTAGAACTGCTTGAAGCAGATATCCCACGGAATATACTCATGGCGTCCCCAGCATGTGTGTCCGATATGCACCCATGCGTTGCCATAGCGTTGGCCATTCTGGGCCGCGTTCTCGCCGGTGAGCTAGAGACATAGATCAGCAGAGGGTCGGAGAAGAGGTTTGGAGGGAGTGCTGTACGATTGGGGTTTTGGGGTTGTAGCCGTAGTTGCAGAATTTCTCGATGGCTTTCTGGACGTTGGGGTGCAGGCGGGCGCATGTGCCTTTGCCCCAGTCGGCTGGAGCGGTCGCGGAGACTGTGTAGCCTGAAAGAGCGGCGAAGAAAAGCGCGAAGAGCTTCATGACTGCGGTGGTTGTCGCCGAGCGTTCTGGGCTGTATGCGTGAGCTCAGTCGGCTAAAATGGACTCCAGACAGCTGTAGTGCTCGAATACAGGCGTGGTAGTCCGAGCTGCCACGGCGTTGCTTTGTCTTCGTGGAACAATGTGCGCACCAATGCCGTGTAGCAGAGAGGCCAAAGTACAATACTAAGAAGTCGAGTCTTTGTCAAAGAGCAGCACCGACTTGCGAACAGCGAGTCGAAGAGCAGAAACAATGTACTCACCCGATGTAGCTTTGAGAGACATGTAATAGTCAAGTAGATTCAACTTGCGTCTCCTGTCTTACCTCAAAACCGCATCATAAACATTTCGCTGTCTCTGCACCAAACACGATCATACATCGCCATCATGAAGTCTATCAACGCCCTCTTGACAGCCATGCTGGCTTGTGTGTTCTTCGCACAGAATGCGGTCGCGATCGACGACGCAACTCGCTGCTCCCAGAAATATGGCAGCGTCGTCAACGCTATCGGCAAGTTCTGCACCAAGAATGGACAAACCCCTCTTACGCAGATGGTATGAGCACACCAGGAGATGGATGCGAGTGTAGTAGTGCCGTGCTGACGTCCTCCCTAGTTCAGTCCCGGCCCATTCACCAACGAGGGCGTGTGGTCCAACGACAGAAAAGTTACAATCTGGTTGAATGGTGCGTCAAAGCGCT
>JAVRRP010000017.1:0-49906 GCA_036872775.1 Oleoguttula sp. CCFEE 5521
TCTTCGAGGCGGTGGGTGGGAGCGCCGTACTGTATGAATCCGCGACAGACTTGGACGAGGTATATTTCCCTTGAATCGCTGAGCCTGGTCTGAGTGTTGGCGTGAGGAAATTGTAGTACCCGTTCGCTCTGCGGCTGTGAGGAGCTTGATTGTCGCGCTGTTCGATCGGTCTCGACTGGTCCAATCTGCGTTGCAGCATTGACTCGCACGAGATTGAAGGCCTGGATGATCTCCATAGGTGAGAAATCGTGGGAGGATAGCCATGTAAATTTAAAGCGGGTGAGACGTGGTACTCGTGATCAATATTACCTCCTGGAGGTTGAAGCCTACATTGCGACGTCGATCAAATCTACAGGCACCATGAAAGACTGGAACTCATCAGCGAGCACCAGCTTTCGGCGTAATGTGTATTGCCTGCCGTTATTTTCCCATTGGCAGTAAGTCGTCACGTCTACGTTCTGTCCACCACATGTTTCCTTGACGCCACAGTCAACCCACCTCCGCTGCCGCTTTCTCTCTCCGAACTTCTTGCGAACAAACGTCGTCATTCCTCTACATTCCGTTAGCAATACGGGTACCGTAAAGTACGCCGCTGCGGGAACAGAACGCACTCTACGCTCGCACCCTGACCTCTATAAGTCAACGGGAGGTTGCCAGGCACTGCTCAGATCATGTGTCCCTCGGTTGACTCGAGTGGTATGTAAAGCTACGGATCGTTCCTACACTTCACCTTCGTTGCGTGATTCCATTCAACAGAAGCCTTCAGCGCGATATTGCCAGCGATCTCACCGAAACATTCTCTCACTAGTCCCAATCCCTCGATGTCCTACCTGCTGTAGCCATGGGGCTCCAGAACGAAGCGTCAAGGTCTGCCGTGGCCAAAGCGATCAACCAATTCCCCTTCGACTTCCAACCCTATGAGGACGTCTATAAGCAGATACACAGCCACCCCGAACTGTCTCTTCATGAGGCCCAGACAGCCTCTACGGTGGGTAGTCACGCCGCTCTCGGTGCATACACAGTCCACAACTCCATTGGTGGACACGGTGTCGCGGCAGTACTCACCAATGGCAGTGGACCCACTGTGCTTCTGCGTGCGGACATGGACGCTCTACCTGTTGAAGAGAGTACGGGTCTTGAGTACGCAAGCAAGGCTACATTCACAGACCCAGAAGATGGATCTACGACAGCTGTAATGCATGCGTGTGGTCACGATATGCATGTTGCATGCCTCCTTGCCGCATCTGCTTGGCTAGCGGGTGAGGAAGTGAAGAAGACGTGGGTGGGGACCTTGATCGTTCTATTCCAGCCGAACGAGGAGCGCGGCACTGGTGCAAAGGCGATGGTGGACGATGGGCTGTACGAGAAGGTGCCGGTGCCGGATGTCGTGCTTGCGCAACACGTTATGCCTTTCAGAGCCGGCAATGTAGCAGTGAAGGAAGGCACAATGGTCGCAGCAGCAGACAGCTTCAAGATCACGTTATTTGGCCGTGGCGGTCACGGTAGCATGCCGCATCTGTGCATCGATCCTGTCGTGCTGGCGGCGAATGTTGTACTACGACTGCAAGGGATTGTGGCGAGGGAAGTTAACCCGGCGGAAGCAGCGGTACTGACCATTGGGAGTCTTCAGGCTGGCCACACGGAAAATGTGATTGCCGACAAAGCCGTGCTGAAGATCGATATCAGGAGCCAGCATGCGAACACTAGAGAGAAAATTCTGAAAGCCATGCGGAGGATTGTAGAGAAGGTGCGTTCGGTTTTGTTGTCGGAAATTGCGGCCTGTCCACTAATCGAGTCCAGGAATGCGAGGCCAGTGGCTGTAAAGAGCCGCCTACATTCGAACAGATCCGCAAATTCCCCTTGACAGTCAATGATGACACGGTCACCTCGAAGCTGGGAGACTCCTTTACAGCACTCTTCGGCGACTCCTTCGATCCTGATACAGTGATCTCCAACGCATCCGAAGATGTGTCGGATCTCGCGACCAGTGTTGGTGCTCCGTATTGCATGTGGTTTATCGGCGGTATCGAGCATGAGAAGTGGGACGAGGCAGTCAAGGCGGGGAGAATCGCCGAGGACATCCCCGTGAACCACAGTGCACTGTTCGCACCTGTAATTCAACCGACCATAGAGACTGGAGTGAAAGCTTTGTGTGCTGCAGCGCTGACACACCTTGGACGGAGACAATCCTGAGAGAGCCCGGATTAGATGACCACACCGTCAATTACACAGGCATTCCGTGCGATAGACATCTCATGACCCTAATATGAACGTATCGTGAGCATGCCGGTCGTACAAAGCCATGTACATACCGCTCCCTATGGCCTGCAAATGCCCAAAGCCCAAGCCGCGCAACCATGCAATGCGAATTCAGATCGCCGCCCATGCGAGAGTCCCGTTGTACCCCACTTCGCGATGCAGAATCACAAAGCCACTCAATCCTCTTCGCTTTCCAGGTCTTCATCGTCTTCAAGAGACTCCATAGCCTCCTTGATGAATCGTGATGCCTGTTGGTTGTAGTCAGTAACATATCACGCCGCGCCAGGTTGACGATTTCTCATACCTTGACATCCAAATTCAACGCCGTAGTGAAGGCCTTCAGTGCATCTCCTCTTGCGCCCAGTCCCTTCAGACACTTGCCGAGCAAGAACCACACATTCGCCTCGTCGGGCGCCACACCCTTCAGGATCTCAAGCTCCTCCAATGCCGACGGGAAGTCTCTCATATGCATCAATACCCTCGCTTTCTTGAACCTCGCTAGTGCTGATCCCGGCGTCAGTACGAGAGCACGCGTGTAGCAGTCGAGCGCATTCTCCTTCTTGTGCAGCTTTTCGTAGATGACACCGATGCAGACTAGCAGTGTCGAGTTTGAAGGATTGATCGAAGCAGCGATTCGGTAGTGCCGCTCAGCTTCCTCGAGCTTTCCCATACGCTCGAATGAGCGGCCGAGTCCGTACCAGCCTCCGTAAGCACGTTTGTCGGCTGCGACGCTCTTGCGGAAAGCTGAGAGCGCAGCGTCGAATTCTTCATTCGCAATGTACTCATGGCCCATGAGCGTCCAGGCATAAGCGAAGTTCGGCGAGATCTGCGTAGCGCGCTTGAAGGCCGAGATGGCGTGATCGTGTTCGCGTGCTAGCGAGAAAGAGTTACCGACTGCGCACCAGGTTTCGGGAGCGTTGTAGTGCTGGTCTCGGAGCGTGTGACACAGCCAGGCTAGCGTGCTGTCTTTCTTCAGGTGCCAGAGGACAGTTGAGTAGACTTCCGTGTCCTCTATGCATGACGGTTGAAGCTTCATGAGCTTTGTGAAGCACACCTCTGCTTCTCGGTAGTCTGCAGCTTCGTAGTGTGCCTTGCCTAGCTGAGCCAGTACCCATGGTGTTTCTCGATGAGATGAAGGTAGTGCGTCGAAGGACGCGACAGCGTGGGATAAGTCGTAGTTCGAAGCGGCGTATCGCCCAAGCGCGAGCTGCTTTAGACTCCTCAGAAGACCCCCGAGAGCCTCCTGTTCGGCTTGCTGATCTATGCTCGACACGTTCACCTGTCTGACCTGGACCGTGGAGGCCACGACATGGCTCGCGGGCGGCCCTACAGACTTCTCGCTGTTGCGACTCGGTGCTCGTCTGATGTTGTCCTTATCCTTCTCCGATGGGTCTGGAGGCTTGATCGTGCGGTTCCCGCTGACGACTCTACCGACGGTGGATCTGCCCTTGGTCCCTGTAGCTGCGCGAGCGGGTCGTACCTCACGGTCTGTGCGTGTCAGTACCGACGATACCAGCTCAACCGCAGATCGACCGCTCTTGGTTGCCGGCCCTTGACCGAACAATCGATTGCTTCTCCTTGGTGGGCCAGAGGAATCTTCAGAAGCCATGCTGGACTGTGTTGGCGCACCAGAGACCGTGCGCTTGTGTGCGCCCGCTGCTGTCGTTCTACCTAACGGATTGGGCGGTCCTGCGGTACTGTGAGAGTCTACAGCTGCGACACCACGCGCTCCATGCCGTGCTCGATCGGGGGCGATCATTGACGACGCCACTCGCGCGTGCCGAGGTCCAACAGCAAGTCGCTCCTGCCGTTCGAGATCTTGACCCAGCGGATCACTCATCGCGGCGTCTTCGTGTTCCAAGTCTCCACTGCTGTTGACTGTGGGTGTGTCCCACTCGGACGCTATCCTCTGCTTACTTGGTACCTTTGGTAGGACAAAGGCACTCTCCGCATGCATAGGTCGGTTGTTGTTGAAAGGATCACTCGATGGCGTCAAGATGTTAGCATTGATGAAGTTTGGCTGAGATGCCAGCGGTCTGGACACCACACGCGGTTGATCTTGATAGACTTCTGACATCACTCCTGCCTTCCCAGCGTATCCCATCTCAGCGGTAGGTCGGAACATTTTCTCCACGTCGAGATCTGCTCCAGCATCACAAAGTCCCTCGAATGCACTCCAGATGAACGGATTCGCCTTGTGTGCTTCAACATAGCAATCTGCCGCCTTGCGAAGATCGCCGTGAGCTTGCCACAGCTTCGCCAGAAGTGTCTGAACGGCAGGCGCGTCAGGCAGATGCCGCCTCAATGTCTCCGAAGTCTTGCCCCAGCTGCTCTTCCCTTGCCAGTGACCCCTTGCCTTCTCCAGCGCCGCTGCGCCCTCCACATTCCTCTCCATTGCCAAGCATGCTTGCGCAAAGACATATGCACACCCGAGATGTCTGCCATTCGAGCCGTACTTCTGCGCCGCATCGTAGGCTGCCTTATTCCGATGCTTCCTGAGGTATGTCAGAGATAGCAGGTGTGAGCTGTCGGGGTTTCTCGGCTCTAATGCATGCAGTCGACCAGCAAGAAAGTTGGCATTGTCGAGCATGTCATTGTCGAGGTGGTAGAATATGAGTTGCCGCAGCTGGGAGGCAGCGACGCCGGTGGGCGACATGGTGGCAGTGTTATATGTGCGGCAGTCAAGGCGTCGTGGAGAGCTTGCCGGAGAAAGCCTTCTGCGCAGCAAAGAGTAAATTAGTCTAAGTGATGGTCGCGAGCAGCACGTGCGTCTTCGTGTAGGCGCATCTGCATGAGCTCGGCGTCGTGAAGTGCGTTCGTGACCGTAGCAGGGTTTATGGGTGGCCGTCAGTCATAGCCATCGTACACTGGACACGATCTGCATTCCCCATCGTCAACAGGCGTGCCTGCGAGTAGCTTCAATTGCACTCAGATATTGCTACTACTGTAGGTGGTTGTCGACTCGATGTTGATGTTTGGCTCGCTTCTAGCCGCCAACTTGAACCTCACCCGCAGAGCCGCACGCCCCACCTCCGCATATCTTGGCATCGAAACTCGACATCACCCTGGCCATTCCTCCTATCGTCTTCTTATCATTGCCATTCACATATTCGTAGTTACAGCGTGTGTCTCGGAGAGTGACAGATAAGAGAGACAATCTTCGCGATGGCACAAGTAAGTGGACGCCGCATGTACCCAGTAAGTACGCTATCTCATATCGTCCTCAGAAAGCCACCAAGGTTCAGGCTGCCCGCAATGCCGTCTCTCTTAATCGCCTGCACTTGATCTCATTGGCAGTCAATGGTGTCTTCCTCCTAGTCAACTTCCTTCTGTCCTCGCGCAATCTCTATCTCTGGCTCATCTTTGCCCTGCCGTCTCTGGCCATCGAGCTCTGGTTCGAACGCTCAGCCCGCCCCTCATTCAGCCCAGATGGCACCGTTCGCCGTGCAGGCGAGGATCTTGAAGCCAAGGGTCTGACCGAGTGGATGTGGGACATCACCTACTGGACTTGGGGCTGCATCGGACTTGCGACTGTGCTTGGCAATCGCGCTTGGTGGGCTTGGGTGGTCATCCCAGCATATTCTGGCTGGCTGGCATGGACCACCTTCAGTGGCGCGAGATCTGGACTGCAGGGACTGGGAGGTGCGAGTCAGGACGCGGCACCCGGTGGTGTGAGTGCGGCTGGGCAGAGCAAGCGGCAGGCGAAGATGGAGAAGCGGGAGAAGGGCGGTCAGAGGGTGGCGTATCGATGAAGTCGTTGTATTCTGATCGTCCACGCGTCACGCTGGTGCTAGGATCGTCAATCTTCGCAATGGGGTTGGTCATACGGTGGCTGCTGATCTTAGTAACATGCCGGGTTCTGTGAACCTCACTTGTCGACGAATGTTGACTGCGGGGAGACGTAGAACAATCGACACAGCCCAAGTACCGGAAACTTCAGGGACGCGCATTCCTGCGCGACAGTCACGATGAAGCTCTTGACCCATGTCAATGCCACCCGGTGAGCTGCCAATTCATCGGCCACGGAGGATGCAACCCATGGGGTGACTGGGCGGGCAGCGATCGTATGGGCTGAGTGGTCACCGTGAGAGCGGACTACAGGCTATCGAACATAAGTACAGCTGGTATGTGTGCCATTTGGCGTCCGGGAGTGTTCGGTTTGCGATCAGACAGCAATCAGCACATATTTGAGTATCTGTAGATCTCGTTCATGAACGGCTCGGGGCCAAACATGACATCTGCCTCGAGCTCCTGCCCATGATTCTCGATTCCAGTAGCAGCTCTTAGTGTTATGTGATCAACCTGTTGTGTAGTTAGGGTGTGATCATGGGTGACATTGCTTTGATGAGCTGAGCGAATCTCCTGGGGCGGCACCTGCACGCCTGAGCTCCCATACTCAATTCCAATACAATGTCCCCTCGTGCATCCTACACCACCTCCCAAGTCCACGAAATCTACGACCGCATATCCCTCCCCTCCCAACACCGCAAGCCACCCCACGATGCCTCCACCAAATCCTTCGCCCGCGGCCCAGACGGCCTGCACTGGCTCGCAGCCCTCCAACGCCACGCCCTAAGCTCCATCCCCTTCGAGTCTCTCAGCCTGCACTACTCCCCCGACCACCGCATATCAACCGATTCGCAGGATGTCTTCACCAAGATCGTCACACAGAACACGGGTCGGGGGGGCTACTGCATGGAACTCAACGCCTTTTTCGGCACCTTCCTCCGCGCCTTAGGCTTCGAAGTGCTCAGCACAGGCGGGAGGGTGAACAGTAATCAGGGTTCTAGCGACCCGGAGGCGGAGGTGAGCTACATGGGCTGGAGCCACATGGTCAATATCGTTACCATAGATGAGAAGAGGTATCTGGTCGACATTGGCTTTGGCTCCGGAGGTCCTACGGAACCCATACGGCTGTTGCATCTCGAGGAAGTCTGTAACATTGCTCCGGATCAGTACGTCAGGCTCAAGTTCCAGACTGTCGGGGAGGATAAGGATGAGAGGGCGAAGATGTGGGTGCTTGAACGGCGTGAAGGAAATGAGGCGGCTTGGAGAGCTGTGTACTGTTTTCCGGATTACGTGGAGTTCTTGCCTGGGGACTACGAGATTATGAATCTGCATACGTCTACGAGTGAGTCACATGCTGCCCGTTCTCTGTTTCTGTGCAAGTCTGATCCACATTCCTTCCTTCTGCCCAGGTCCCACGAGCTTCTTCACTTATACTGTGCTTTGTACGAAATGCATGCTGGACGAGTATGGAGCAGAGATTACTGGCACTACAGTTCTATTCGGCAAGAGTGTCTACAAGCAAGTCAAAGGCGTCAAGGGAGAGCCAACGACGTTTGAGACTGAGTCAGATCGCGTGAAGGCACTTGAGGAGTGGTTCGGGATTATACTCAGTGCAGAGCAGCAGGCTGGCATCATTGGCACTCCAAGTGCGATCTAGTCATCTCAACCGTGTTACTAATTCCACCCTATCGCACTACCTCTGACGACCGATTCTTGTACTGACGTCGAGCGTGCGCGAATCCTGTAGCCTCGTGGATGTCATCTACATGTAGTGCGACAGTGCGAAGGCGCAGACTCCGATCAATTCGCTAAAGCATAGCTCCCCTGCTCGTCTAATTCGTGGCTTCCCTTCTTTGCGCACAATGCGCACTCTAGAAGCAGAAGACCTGATCCTGCAGCTTACTCACAGGTCGTGCCTTCTCGTAGCCCAGCGACTCGGTAGCCTTCTTCATCGCACTGACCATCGGTGGTGGTCCGCAGATGAGGACTTTGACATCACTTGCGGGTGCTGGTAGGCGTTGCTGTGAATACTGTCAGTCGAGCTCGGTACTGATATTGTCTTACATGCACTCACCTTAATAATGTCCGCAGTAACGAACCCAACACCACCGTCCCACTTTTCCGGCGGGTTGTTCAGCACGTGGTGCACTCGTACGCCCGCATCTTCCCTTGCCAGCTGGTCCAGATCATCACGTAGCAGAATATCATCCGCATTCACGTTCGCAAAGATGAGGTCAACCTCCGTCTTATCGCCACTCTTCCGCCCTCGCACAGTCGCGCGAATGATCTGCAGCATAGGCGTGATGCCTGTCCCACCAGCGATCATGCCAAATTTGCGCACCATGTTCGGCGTGTACACCATGGCGCCCTTGGGGCCCTTGACTTTCATCACATCTCCTACCTTCAGCGTCGCCAGATGTCTGCTGATGTTACCAGTGGGATAGCTCTTGATGAGGAGATCGAAGTAGCCTGGGTGCACATCTGAGGAAATCGGGGTGTATGATCGTACGACTTCCTTGTTCTCGGTCTTCTCGGTCTTGGGGTCCTTCACGTCGAGATGAGCGGCAAGTGAGATGTGCTGGCCGATGGGAAGACCGAGGATGCTATTTGGCGTAGGGAGGCCGAAACGGTAGATCGCTGTGTTGTGGGAGAGGATCGTCTTCTCGGTGAGGGGGTACTCTTGGAACTTGTCGGGGATGAGGACTTCCTTCGTTTCTGAGCCTTGTCAGTGATGCTGTTGGCTCGCTGGTGGGTATCAAGTGTTCGTACGACTACTATAGAATGTGTAGCCACCCAACGCTGCCGCGACAGCTACAGCGAGTGGAAGCCATTGCGCCCTGAAGACCGCTGTGCCGAGGACCAGAATGGCTGAGGGAACGTACACGCCGGTGATGTACTTGGTGGACAGTGGGCCCGAAGGCTGTTCTATCACCTTCGTCGACATTTCTGTACCTGTCTCTCTGTGCTTCTATCACCAGAATGCACTAGTGTTCGAGGAAGTGATGGTCGAGCCTCAATGGCATAAAGTTATATGACCCCACCCTAGAACTAGCGGACTCGTTCCGCTGCGCTGGTTGGGACACACGGTCTGCTTTCGTACAATGTAGCCCCCACTTTCCATTGACGAAGATGAGTACATCGGAGCGATCTGGTAGCGCGAAAGGGCTCAGGAGACCGCGATGGGAAGCATCGATGATGAATTTGACCTCAAGAACCCTCCGTTTCCCTTGACCGCAATCGACCGCAAGGTGTTGGCCACTCCAGACGATGAGTTCCATCGATACACCTGGGATGATCTCAGGCAGATCGTTGGTATGACTTTACTGAATGATAATCTTGGAATTACATCGTTGATCTCAAGGTAGTGGACAACGATCTTGAAGCCTTGAAGCGCTTCCCCTCCGATCTGCACAGATATCTTCGTTGGTCACACGATACGAAGCGACAGTATGGCAGCATCAACAACTTCGTCATGAAGGAACGGCTTCATTGGAATCTCAAGGATCCCTCGTTACCGGTGTCACGAACATCGTTCACATACCACTCCGCTACGCCGTTCGCGGACGAACGGGACTTTGTTGTTCTTGCGAACGACTGGCCATACGGCATCGAACAAGGCATCAAGCACCTCGTCGTCTGGACACGGACGCCAATAGATGTTGATGATGACCAAGGCGACTTGACACCTGCGTCGAGAGATGTCGTGGAGAAGTTCGTCGATCAGTACTTCGTGCAGTCGCTAGCCAAGCATCGTGGAGCCAAGCCCGAGGAGGTCAAGCGTGAGATCATGTGGTTCAAGAACTGGGTCCGCTTGCAGAGTATCCCAGGCATCGACCATGTGCATGTCATGGTCAAGGCTGCACCGCCAGATTTGTTGGAGAAATGGTTGGTGAGACGAGATCTATAGTGGTGTTGCCTGGGGTGCCTAGCACGCCCAGACATGCATGCATGTCGATCATCTTGAGGCTGATAGACCTACATACTTTAAGTTAGCGATTGCTGCCACGCATCACGGCATGTCGAATGATTTCTTACAACACCGTGTTTAGTGCGTAGCTGTCGCCAGCCATCGAATCACGATAGCGTGTGGCTCATATGCCTCGCATCGTGGAGTTCGGAAGGCTCGTGCCAGTAGGTTGCGTGACCGATGTCAGTGCAGAGGCAAGTACTCAGACCTCGACCAAGTCCAATTGAAGCTATACAGAGTGTGATGCAGTACCCTCAGCTGACACGTCCTGCAGGCAAAGAACAACATGCTAGAGAAGACATTAGACTTCATGGACGGAATCGATCTCGTCTTCATTGACAGCATGACGAAGATCTATCTCGAAGAAGATGGCATTGACGAGGTGTCCGACAGTCCACCAGACAACCTATTCAAGGGCAAGTCATCAGACGAGTGCTCTCAGATGCTTCTCGAACTGCGACAGGCTGGTTCGGACATCATTTATGAATGCTTCGCCATGTTCGACGATCGAACGTTTGTGGACGAGAGCGTTCTTGTCGTTGAGAAGGAGCATCGAGTCGAAGGCGGTGGTGTCAACTACTCCGTACGCATGGCAATGGAGTTGGCAAACTCCCAAATCGGGCTGTACTTCGTTGCATATGCGGACGTGCCGAGCGATCAGATCAAGGCGAAGCGGCATGCTGATCATGTATTACGTGCTGAGGATGTGTATTCAGAGTTGACGCAGGAGGAGGAGCTTGCTCTTTATGGACCGGAGGTTATGAGGAGGGCTCGTCGAGCGGGTGTGGAGGGACGCCGAGCGCCAAAGGAGAACTTCAATCCGGAGGCGTAGAATGCCGTGCTTGGTATACATTGTATCTGCCCTTCGCCAAGGCCTTGGACACACATCCTGCAGTGAGGGCTCCTCATGCGGAGATCACTACCAGAGTCTGATAATTCTCGGAGTAGATCGGTCATGAACACATAACACCGACGGAGATCTACGATCGATACATTAGCTGGGTTCAGTAGTAGACTCGCAGGGTAGCAAGCTGCCGTCCTGGCCTCAAGAGCACCTCTATCGGCTTTGATCATCTCGAAAGCAGCAGCGACTGCCGAAACGTCAACATTCGGACTGAGGATAGAGATATCTTCATCACTGAACAGCTCCCTGACCACCCGTGCGGACTTCTCGCAATCTATGGGAACGACCTTACTGATTGAGTCCAGGTTGGAGCCGTCCGCAAGGAACATGACTACCACGCCGTTGTTTAGCAGATAATGTCGGCGTAGTCGCGGCTGGAAAAATTTCCATAGGTCTCGCTCGGCCAAGTAGTAGAGAAGTCGCTCCCTCACTAAACTCATGTTCAAACGGACAGACTCCACAGCCGCACGTTTGTCTTCGGGCCAGTCGTTATCATCTAGATACTGCTTGCCGCCTACCCAGACCGTGTCGTACTCCGTAGTGCGAGTATTGTATATGATGAGACGTTCGTAGTCGCTCTATCTTGTTGTCGGCAGTAGAATGACAGTGCCGTTCTTCAAGCCAAACCCCGTCGAGGCCCATACAGGACCGAGACTTGGGTTGTATATCATCGTCAGCTGCGAGTGCTACATGCATTGCGGTCTGCGATTGGGGAGCCTGTATGCTGGCACTCGAGGATGACGAAGGCTGTGGCACACCTTAAAGTTCGATAGTGGTATTCGTAAGGTATTCGTCGATCCGTTCGGTTACCAGGCCGGAAGATGGAGGAGTCGTTGAGTCTGAAGCTGTGAGGGGTCCTGACTGCGGTTGGCGAGAGGCTGTTGGAGTACCTCGTGCCGATTGCTCGTCAGTTTTAGGTGAAGCGTTGTTGATGCGCTTCCACAATTTGAATCGCAGTTGAAGGGAAGTGCGTGCGATTGTAACGAACATTTGACGTGAGAATGAGGCGCCGTACAAAGAAAGTCTCGACGATGGTAAGGAGTGGCACGGTGTAGGTGCCAATCCGAGTTGTGGTGTATCATGTGTGCTTGTATCGAGTGTTGAGCGATTGAGATGAAGGTCTTCGAGTGAGTGTTCTGCGCAATCGCGCGCAGAGTCGTCCACATGGTTGCCACCAGGCGTTCTCGAAAGTGGTGTACATCGTGTATGAATTGGTTGATGTTACTAGCTGTGAAGGGTCAAGGATACGTCAAGATTGGAGAGTATGGAGTACCGCGAAGTATTCAAGAGGTAGCTAGGTTTGACTGCGATCCGTAGCAAGTCGGACCTCTGTGCTTCTCTACCTCCCGCGAAGTCTACGGCATAACTTAGCTACACGCGTACGCGTGTAGCAACCTATCTAGTGTCGCTGCAAGGTCCTGCAATCAGTCAAAAAGGCTATAGACGAGCTCGTAGAGCGAACATCTCGCATCGATAGTCGTCTGCGGAACCAGCGTGACACCGCTCGATCCGTCGAACCCCAAAATCCCCAAGTCAGTACCATTGAACGTGCCAGTGGCCCCCCATCCGGGACCGCTAGCGGGATCTCGTGCAAAACTTGCCCAAGCGCCTCGCATGTAATTACTTAATGCGTACTCCTGAGCGGTGGCAGTAGTCTTGTTGTATGTACTGAATACTAGTGGGATCTCCGAGGAATGATAAACGCCCAAGTTCACATGTGGCGTTTTGCTCACATTTGGGAAGGTCGCGTTGTAGATATAACGCCATGATGCATTTCCAGCCTGCGTGACCTGCCGAGCGAGAATGGCTGAAGGGCACTGTAGGCCGACGTCGGTAAAGATCTGTGCGATGGCATCGCCTTCTGAGTCGATTCCAGGGGTCCCTACAGCGTACGCTGCCTCGATTTGGGCGGCAAGAGAGGGAAGGAAGCCAAAGATACCATCGACGAACGCGGTGAGATTCGTTTCCCCGAGTGTGAAGATTGTGCCCTCGTTTGCGGTTGTGCCAACAATCACCGGGACCTCCGCCGCTTTGCCGCTGCTATACTGATGGCCACTGTTAGTGATATAGGTAATACCGTCGTTCTTGACGGTCGTAGCCAGGGAGCTATTGGTTGCGTAGGCTTGGAGTTGCTGCGCTGGCACTGCACGCATACAAGCGAGCTGGTCAACAACTGCTGAGCATCCGAAGGCGATGACGGTCTGGTTCCAAACAGTTTCTGCATTGACCCCGATGCTAGACCCAGCATTGCTGAGCGCAGTACCACTCTGGACAATCGCGGCGCGGAAAGGCATCGGCAACGGAGGTACTGCGAGTATGGAACTCACTGAAACTCCGCCTGCAGACTCGCCAAAGATTGTGACCTTGGTGGGGTTGCCGCCAAAAGCGTTAATGTTGTCTTGGACCCATGACAAGGCAAATCTTTGGTCTAAAAGACCAATGTTGGGTACCCCAGGCGCGCCAGGGAAGCCGAAGACTAGCAAGAAGATCAGCGAGGACTTTTGCAGCCCGCAGGACGTTGACACCTACGAGAGAGACGATAATTGAACGAGAGGAAGATGACGCCTTCATAGCTCGCAAACGCCGCACCGTCGTAATCTGGCAAGTCGCCACTACCGAATTGAAGACCTCCGCCAAGAATCCAGACCATCACAGGCCATCCAGAGGTGGGTGGAACTCCGCTCGGCTGCCAGACATTCAAGTACAGACAATCTTCACTCTGCAAAGCTTCATCGTCAGGCGAGCTGAAGAGGGCACCTTGCGGAACGTTTTAGCTTGCAAAGTGGTCAAAAAGTAAGGACAACGAACCGGTCTGCTGAAGGCAAGCGGGGCCGAAGGCGGTCGCGTCCCTAGACCCACAAGAGATGTTGGCCAGAACTGGAGCTGCGAATCGCATAGGCGGAGACTGAGCGTATGGGATGCCTAAGAATTTATTGATCGTCGCAGTTGCGGCAGGCAACGATGTCGTCGTGCCAATGAGAAGACCCTCACGGACAGCAGCTGTCGGGGCGACAACGGCAAGGACATTGACCGCAGTGGTCAAGATCAAGAGCAGTCGTGTCGTAGACATCATGATGATCAAGCATAAAGTCGCCTGCGTCAGCGAGAGAACAGAATGGCCGATGATAAATCGCCGGGCACCACGTATGGGCAGCCGCCACATATAGCCATTGTCGGCATGGTTGCGCGAACTCACTCCTGACGACCGCGTGAGCCACTCTAGCGTTAGGCACGCGAAAAGTCGCGATTGACAGGGAGCGTGGCTAGTAGCATACGATCATTTCCCCACAGGCCAGAGCGATCCGACCTGGACCGAGGCGGTGGAGAGTCGAGCCAGGCGGGATGTTGATACAAAGAACGTGGCGCGACCCGTCTAGCGCAGTCAATGGCGGCCGCCTGATATGCTCAGAGCCTACATCCGATACGAGATATTTAGACTTCTGAGGATACGAGTTAGCGTGAAAAGCATGTGGCATCCGCCAATCATAGGCGACATCTATAATCTGACCTTTCCGTCCCTGTGGATCACACTGCATAACGCACAGTACCTGCTCGTATAATCACCCCGCAATCATGGACGTTATAGGTGTGCCTGCCAAGGACGGCCACGGAGTGCGTCTGTGGCGAGAGAAAGTCGTACATCCTCGGGACGCCCAAGATTGCATCACCTCTCTTAGCGATGGTCTGGCCCTGTTGGGACAGTGACCGCGAGAAGTGAGGGTAGTTTGATTGTCATGATATCGTCATTTCGTCCGTGGTGTGGAGGTCTAGATGAGCTACCCTCCGTAACCACCACGCTCTATACGAGCATAGGGACTTACCTGTCTAAACCCAGTATCAGCGCGATCGAAGAGCATATATAATTCGTTTGACTGCGCACGCATCTTCTTCAACATTCCGACTTCACCCTCCTATCGTGCGTCCAATCGTATAAATAAGATGTTTCGCACCATCCTCCTTCTCTCGGCCACAGCCGCCAGGATCCAATCTGCAGCGGTGCCTGCATGTGGAATGCCGCCGAGTCCCCAAGGCTCACGTCCCCATGGCTCACGTCCCCATGGTTGGCCGCCTGCTTACAACTCGCCACCTACTTCCGACTTGACGTCCACTTATAGCTCGCTGCCTGCTTACAATACTCCACTTACTCATGGCTCAGCATCGACATGGTCCCCAAACCCATCGAATGCTTCGTCCCATGGCGTGTCTCCCTCGGTCACCTCACTCATCAAGCCCACAGGCACGGGCTTAACAGATGCGGCGCAATCGACAACCATCGATGCTTCGAGATTTCCATCAACCGCTGACGTCCGCTCCACGGTTGACCAGATCTGCCACTCAGGACTACGTTTGCCTGGAAGCCCCAATCACTTAGCGGTGGTCGACTATATCACCGAGGAATTGAGCAAGATCCCTGGTCTCACGACGACCAAAAGCAGTTTCGAGCTTGCCAATTGGCAGCCAGCTGAGAATTCGATCTATAAGTCAGCGCATCTGAAAGTTGGGAACAGCAGTCTCGACGTGGCGGGGTCAATCGCCTACTCTCTACCGACCAACGGCACCGAAATCTCAGGTATGTAACCCCTACTTTGATAGGTCCTTCTCTGGCCGACAGGGCGATTGTAGGGCAGCTGGTGTACTACAACTCAAGCGTCAATCTTTCAAGCATAGATTTGAGAGGCAAGATTGTAGTGCGAGACTACACCTACCTCAGCCTTCCGACATCGGTCTTCGCGAGCTTTTCATACTCTGTGACGGCTGATGTCAATAACCAATCACTGTACACGCGTCCTTTTCTGACTCCCCCCAATGCCGATCTGTTGGCTTGCAGCTTGGGGGGTGCAGCAGGATACATCTCCGCCTTCAACATTTCCCGTGATCAGTTGGAAGGATATTACAGCGGTCACGCTGGAACACATTGGCTTGTTCCCGGCGTTTTCACTGGCGCCGAACAATACCAAGAGCTGAGAGAAGCTGCTGCGGCGAACTCGACTGCATCGATTCGCATTGATGCCACGAGTGGCACCGTCACGGTCCCGAGACTGATGGCCACCTTGCCCGGCTTGTCAAGCGACACCATCGTCATCGCTACACACACTGATGGCGTCACGTACGTGCAAGAGAACGGTCCCGCCGCACTCCTGAAGCTCGCCGAGTATCTCGCCGCTCTACCGCTCTCGGCTCGCGCTAAGACCATCAAGTTCGCGTTCGAAGCCAGCCATCTCGCCTATCAAAGGGATTCAGACAAAACCCTAGCACTCGCGCTCGACACCGACTACGACACGGCTAACGGCACGACGGCATTTGTTATCGCCCTCGAGCACCTGGGCACGCGTGCGATCGAGGCATCTCCCGCAACCAACGGCGCCGCGGGCAATGTTCTTAACTATTCCGGCTTGGGCGAACCGATTCTATGGGGAGTCGGTGAAGTGCAAGTTGCTATTGACGCTGTAGTCAACATAGCCACGACCCGCAACCTCGACAGTACAATCGTTGCACCAGGGTTCCCGCCGGCCAACCCAGCGGGCAAGGTCCCGACGTACCCCAGCATGGGCGGCTTCGGCACGTACTACACCAATGCGCTGCTCCCAACCATGTCGCTTATCTCTGGCCCGTGGAGCCTGTGGGCGCCCGGTTTTGGGGCGGAAGCATTGGACTATGATCGGCTCCGTACGCAGTATCTGGCCATTGGCGATGCGGTGCTGCAGTTGTCGCAATATTCCAGGACAGAGCTGGCAGGTAATTACACCAGATTCCGGCAGGAGCGAGCGGCTGGTCAGGCAACGACTATTACGATTAACACCGATGACGCTCAATTCATCACAGGACCTGGACCGGTGTATTACTGACAAGACATCGACATGTCAATCGGAAAAAATTTCGTCAGGAAGGTAGTGATACTCAAATTTCAAGCTCTATTTCCTCGGCCAGAAATTCGGTCTTAGTACCTTTGCGGATCCGGAACACTCGTAGCAGTTCTTTCCGCAATTTGTCCTTCAATGGTCCCGATGTTGCGCTACAGTGATGGTAGTAGTATTGATGCACCCTGCAATGTTCAGGAATGTAGCCTGTCAAGACAGACCCAATATCCTCCTCCCTTGTCTTCAGCTCCTCGTAAGCGATGATTGCTTTGCAAATAGCGATCGCCAACTTGGCGTCCCATGGCCCGTTTTTATCCGGACATTTCTGCATTGCTCCGACCGCCCGATGGCGAAGAGCGTGCTGACGGCACATTCGCGCGGTGAAAGACAGTATCGTGCCGAGCCCAAGTAATGTGGAGACCGGCGGGACAAAGCTCTCTTGAAGCTTGCCAGTACTGTCTTGACCTTGTTGCTCAAGATGACTCTCAGCCAATTCAACGATTCGACCAAAGGATTCAAGCTCCGTGTCGTAATGACATTGATACCCGCTCCATCGGCATCTCAGGTATATCCCGATAAGCAGACACCTCATCTTGGCAAGCTCGAAATGCTGTTTGCGATCGGCGTCTTTTGAGAGTAGCCTTTCGTCAACGGCCAGCTCAAGTGCTTCATGTCTAGTGCGGAATGCAGGAATCTTCGACAGCAGAGTGGGACTCAGCTCTAGAGGCTCAGCCAACGTGGAGCTGCCGCTGTGGGTGGAATCAATCTGCAGCTTCCTTGATGTGAGTGTCGTTGCTATAAGACCAAGAATAAGATCCTGGAGCTCGGCTTCCAGGGCTTGATCATCCGTCATGAGCTTCGAGTAGTCGTGCATAGCTTCCAGATCTTCAGGATTCACAAGCGCCTGGTTGGTGGAAGTACGCGAAGCGCCGTGGACCGTGCGCTGCAAGGACAAGGGATTGAAGAGAGTCGCGGCAACGTAGTATTGCTTGAGAAGACGAAAGGAATCTCTCAAGGGACTTTCCGCGGCGGCAGCGCATTTCGAAATTGACTGTACGGCGATGCGAAGGCCGTGCTGAAGGTGGATGCTCATGTCATCGAAGGATTTTCGAAAACACTGCAGTATGACGAGGAGAAGGCAATTGAAGACCACCGTGAACATGGCGGTCGGTGTCTCGATGTCTTTGGCGTCTACAATTGTCTGGCGCAAGGATCCGATCGCCCGAGAATGGAAGATGCATGCGTGCGTGGTGACAGGGGGAGTAGCACTGATTGTTACTTGATGCTCGTAGCCTAGAGCAATGGCCATGGCGCAGATGTTATGGTTGTAATGAAGTTCTTGCTTCATGTGCTGCCAGATTGGGCTCGGCGAGCAGCATTGGAAGGCAGGAAGTGTAACATCCTGAAAAAATCGTAGGCTCACCTTCGCGCTTGCATCAAGACCGAGAGGGTCATTCGTGAGGACCATAGAGACAGCCGCTAAGGGAGTGGCATGAGGGCGCGTACATGGCCGTGGGTCTGACAAACACACCCTCGACGCGGACTGACAGCGCTGACAGATTGGTTTAACTTCGTCACATTTCACTCGCCTTATTCTGCAAGCCCCGTCAGTATGTCAGTAGCAATGATACCTCGTACGTAGTACCATAGAGAGTGAGTCGACTCACTTGCACGTATAGCAGCCCATGCGAGATTTCCTATGCTGAGCGCGCTGCCGGCCGGTTTTGGGGATCACGACCCTAGCGACCTCGCTGCTAACGATCATCGTCTGATGAGCCTCCATATGCCCATCAGAGTGAAAGGTTGGCCTGAGAGGTCAGAAAGTGTGCGATGGCGCTCACAGAGAGCGGCGAAGGTTGTATGTTGTGCTCCAGATATAGCGAGGCATCAATTTGCGATTGCTCGGTAGAGGAGTGTACACTGTATTACATACCATCGGTAATGGACGGAAGAGTTGACACTCCGCTGTGCGGCAGCTCCGACTAGACCCTCGGCAGGGGAGTTCTCCGAGAAGACGTTCGAAACGGCGGCTACACGGTTGTCTGTTTCGTGGCTTGCACTTCGCTTGGTCCGCAAAGTCTACTAAACATGTAAGCTATTCACGTGCGGTAGCAAACCCTGTGGCACTGGACTGGCCACGCTAGTTGAGTACTTGATTCGGAATCAAATCCTCGTCTTCAAACATTTCGCACACCATCGCTCCAAGCTGCGTCACATGGCTCTCGGCGATGTTCTCCAGTCTGTCTTTTAAGACGCGAGCTATGCGAGACTGGCGAGGGAGTTGGATCATCTTTTACAGAGAAGGTTAACGTTATACGTGAAAGCGAATGACCAAACAGTAGAGGCAAAACCAAGCAGATGTAGCCTTCGATGACCGACGACCTGCCTTCCCGGGGCCTACCTGGGTTCTCGGTGACGTGCAGCCTGATGTACTGAATAGCAGTCTGCATCACAGGTATCGAGGCCGCGAGCCCCGAACTGCTGGAGTCCCGCTGTGTACTGCGTAGATGAAGTGGGGTATGTCTGCAATAGTAAGCAAAAGCAGGTAGCTATCCCATTGATCAAAATGCTCTTCGAGGGCAGAGTTCGGGTCGTGCGCGAGTCATGTGTCGGAAACGCCCTCACATGTTCGCAGACGAGGACCAAGGGACTCACTACACCTTGAAACTCGCCACTGCGACTTCGACTGATCCTCCAAATCGATCATCGCAATGGCCGCTCCACTGAAGCGCAAAGGCTCACCCAGCCTGGAGGATGATGCCGAAAGCTCAAAGCGCAGGTTCGCTGCGACTGAGGACCCCGAGACCCACAATGAAGACACTGGCGATGTCGATGCTCCCAGCACTGCTACTGCCGAAGATGATGCCACGACCACTACAGACGTGCCTCCGATACCCATCAAAGCAGCAACCACCGCTGACCCCAGCGACCGCGCCTCCCGCTTCGCCGCCCTCCGCGCCCGCAATCAAACCTCCCGCAAAGAGAACCTCAAAGACACCAAAGCAGAAGCCAAGCGCGTCTCCACAGACCCCTCGCAACTCACAGCCCTCTCCCGCAAGAAGAACATAGCCGAGCACAAGCTCCTGCAAGCCTCCACTGAAGCCGCAGGCGAGGACTTCGAGCGGAAGAGAGCGTGGGACTGGACTGTGGAGGAAGCTGAGGCGTGGGATGCGAGATTGGAGAAGAAGGAGGCTGCGAGGCAGGGCGTGGCGTTTCAGAGTTATGCGGCTGAGGCGGGGAAGATCTATGAGAGGCAGGTTATGGGGATGGAGAAGGCTGGTTGGGAGGATAGGAAGGCGGAGTATGAGAGGAGTAAGCGGGTGGCTGTGGATAGGGCAGTGCAGTCCGGTGGGCTTGAGATCGTGGAGACGGAGACGGGGGAGTTGATTGCGGTGGATAAGGATGGGGCGTTCTACTCTACTGCGGATTCGACGAATTTCGTCGACAACAAGCCTGATCGCGCGGCGGTGGATCGGTTGGTGGAGGATATTCGCAAGGCTGAGGAGGTGAGGTTGAAGAAGCGGAGGGATCGCGGACAGGGCGATGACAGTGGGGATGTTACTTTCATCAATGAGAAGAACAAGCAGTTCAATCAGAAGCTGGCGAGGTTTTATAATAAGTATACGGCGGATATACGGGAGAGCTTTGAAAGGGGGACGGCGATATGATGATGAAAGGAAGCGATGCATTGACAGAATAGACAATTCGCCTGGCCGGGTGGCACGCGTTGTACCTTCTCTTGCACGACCTCTATTGATAGCGGTGGCTTGATGGAAGCCGCACTTGTACTGTTTACAACGGAGATTGGCTGGGATTTGACATCTCAGAGAAGCCGTGGCAGTAGCAGCAAACGTGCAGCTTACTCTACATGATCGTACACGCACGCCAGGTCAGCAGGAGAGAGAACAGGGTGTTTGAGAAAGATATGGCAGTCAACGAGGCTCTCAGACTTGTCGAGCTACTGGAGAAGATTCTACTCGAACTCCCAATTCGCAATATATTCGCCGCGCAGCGTGTATGCCAGCTCTGGCGAGCTACAACTCAACGATCCTCTTCGTTGCAGATAGCCTTTTTCTCCCGGCCACCACAGCAAGATGCTCATGCCGACTTCCAGCTCTCACGATACGCCTTCGACTTCCCTCTGGCACACACGAGTGCGGCAAACATCACGCGCAGCCTGTCGTCTGTCACGCTCGACTGCCCATTCGTGGTCAATCCGCTGCTGCAGCTTCTCTGTGATGTGAGCACACTGAAGACGCCGATAGGACCGCGGACGATCGAAGTGCTTTCCAATCCACGGCATTATCTCATACAAATTGGGTTGGCTCTCCATGCTACAAGCGCATGCATAGCACCACAGGCCAGTCGAGAAGGTTCTTGGAGAAACACCCATCTCTTCGCTTCCCGGAATCCTATCGGCAACGAGCTGGCGTATACGCTCACGTATGGAGGGACTGACGCGATGCCGGCGGCGGTGGTGAGGGGTGTAGCTCCGACTTTGGGGGGCGTAGTGGATAATTTGATGTTGCTGCAGCGGTTTTGTCGACATAAGCAGCCTGCGAAGGCGAGGTTGGGTGTGCATATGGAGGTCCGCGATGAGAGAGAAGCGAGGCTGCATGGGCTGAAGATGGACTGAGCGACGAAGACTCGGCTGGTCAATTGTTGGATATCGTAAAGCAGCCACCAACGCCACGCTAAGCACACAAAAGCATGCAGAATTGCAACAGTTCATCACCTCACCCCTTCGACTCAATCGCCCTCCCCAGATCCTCCATCCTCCGCTTCCTCTCTTCCATCTTCCCCTGCTCCTCCTCGATCATCCCTTGCAGAATCTTCTCACTACTCGTCAGCTGCGAGATGACTTGCCTCTCATACCTCTGACTCCATGCAGCCCCAGCACCCATCCCACTGCCATCTTTGCCCTCGGGTGCTTTCTCAGGCAACAGCGCAGAAGGGTCAATCTCCCCTTCGAACACATACTCCGGCTTCTTCCCCTTTCCTCGTCCCTTCTTGACTTTCAGCCAATTGAACTGCTCTTCTGAGGTGAGCGTCTTGGCAAAGTCCACAGTCGGCTCATTGAACTCGATCGTCTCTACCCGCTCACTAACAATCCAATTCTTCGCCTCCTGCGCGGCTTGCTGCTCCGGACTCCCCCAGTACGTCAACACAAGATAGTGCTCCCTGTACTGCGCTTTTTCGCCGCTCTCAGTCGGGAAGTACAGCCTCAATTCCACGCCAAACTCGCCATACCCAGTCTCCTGTATCTCGAAGCAGCCATCCTTGACATTCGTGCTCTCTATCGTGCGCGAAGCGTCTGCGTAGGTGTGGTGCAGTTTGAACTGCACCTTTTTGAGCCAGGTTGTGATGTCTGGGCCGTTTGGAAGGGGCCGCACGTAGACTCGCCAGCCTTTTGTGTGGCCTGAGGGGGGGTCTATGAAGAGTGGGTGGGGGAGCTGCACGGCGGAGTTGCCGATTATGAAGTTGCGGGCGATCTTTTGGCCGCGGAGGCGCTTGGAAGGGGCGGCGGGCATGGCTTGGTCGCGGAGTGGAAGGAGGGTGGGTGATGAAGACGGAGATGACCTTGATGGGTGGTGACAACCTTGGAAAGTGCAAGCGATGAACAAGGTTTGGGCTACTTAATCGTGCCTGCCTGCCCCGCGACGCGTTCAGAGACGCGTCGACCTCACTCTATACTGATAGTTTGCCTGGCTTTCTATCAATACGGCCTGATATATTCTTACTCAAGACGACAATCGTACCAGAGGCGACCGCACAAGAGGCTTTATTGGAAGAGACGACTCTACCGTAACGCGCAGCGCACGCGATCGCCTCCAAGAGCACGCGCAGTGCGGCGCGCCACAAGCAAGATGCATATCAAGCAGATCTTCATACAGGGCTTCAAGAGGTGAGGAAGGTGTAGATAGCATACCTGGAGTGCTTACTGATAGTCCACAGCTACAAGGACCGTACCGAGGTGGAGCCCTTCTCGCCCAAGCACAATGTGATCGTCGGCCGCAACGGCTCGGGCAAGTCAAACTTCTTCGCCGCCATCCGCTTCGTGCTGGGCGATCAATATCAGGGCATGAGTCGCGAGGAGCGGCAGGCGCTGCTGCATGAAGGTGCTGGCTCGGCTGTGATGAGCGCGTACGTCGAGCTGGTGTTCGACAACTCAGATGAGCGGTTCCCCACAGGAGGTGATGAGGTGGTCTTGCGACGGACGATCGGCCAGAAGAAGGACGAGTACTCGCTCAACCGCAAGAACAGCACCAAGAGCGAAGTCATGAGCTTGCTGGAGAGTGCTGGCTTCTCCAAGAGTAACCCGTACTATATCGTGCCGCAAGGTCGCATCACGGCCATCACCAACATGAAAGATCCTGAGCGACTGCTCATGCTGAAGGAGGTCGCTGGTACCAAAGTCTACGAAGATCGCCGTGCCGAGAGTGTTCGCATCATGGACGAGTCCAAGAACAAGCGAGGCAAGATTGACGACTTGCTGGACCACATACGGGAGCGCCTTGGTGAGCTGGAAGAGGAGAAGAACGAGTTGCGTGAGTTCCAGGAAAAGGATCGCGAACGACGGTGTCTCGAGTATACGATCCACAAGAAGGAACAGGAAGCGCTTGAGGATGCACTCAGCACACTGGAGCAGGATCGCGATCGAGGTCTGGAGACGAGTGACGAGAATCGAGAGGTATTGGCCGAGCGCGAGCAGGAGCTGGAGGCAGTCGAAGCGGAGATCGCCGATCTGCAACAGCAACTGAAGGTCTTGACTGAGGAGAAGCTCCAGCTTGAGGAGGACCGCCGAGACAGTGCCAAGGACAAGGCTTCCGCCGAATACGATGTGCAAGCAATGGCAGACGGCCAGAATGCAGCCCAGCAGGCTCGCACACAGGCAGCGCAAGAGTTGCGTCAGGTTCAGCAGCAGGTCGCAGCACATGAGACCGAGCTTGCAGGTCTCCTCCCACAGTATGAGGCTGCCAGCGCGGCAGAGCAGGCTGCGAAGCAGCAGATGCATGACGCTGAAGCTCTACGTGCAAGACTATACGCGAAGCAGGGTCGTAACCAGCGCTACCGCAACAAGAAGGAGCGAGACGCCGACCTGACACGTCAGATCAACGAGATCAATGTACAGCTCGCAACACGCAAAGCAGTCAGCATGCAGATCAGTGATGACCTCGAGGAGATGGAGGGTCAGATCGCGCAGTTCGAGCAAGACATCACAACATTGCGCGATCGTCTGCAGAATCGCGGTAGCGATCAGGAGACGATCTCGAACGAGCTTCAGACTGCTAAGGATGAGAAGGAGCGCCTGAATGACCGACGCAAGGAAGTCTGGCGGGAAGAGGCAAGACTTGACAGTGTACTCACACATGCGCAACAGGAGCTCGACAAGTCGGAACGCTTCCTCGCACAAATGATGGATCAGAGCGCCGCAAGAGGTCTCGCCTCGGTACGGCGCATCATTCGTCAACACAACATCCAGGGCACTCATGGCTGTCTTGGGGAGCTATTTGAGTTCCCGGACAAATACAAGACCGCGATCGAGATCACTGCTGGCACCTCGCTCTTTCACTTCGTCGTTGACAGCGATGACATTGCCACCCGCATTGTCGACATCCTGCAACGAGAGAGAGGTGGCCGATGTACATTCATGCCACTAAATCGACTGAAGCCGCGGCCTGCGAATATTCCGAAGGCCAGTGATGCGGTGCCGTTGCTGTCGAAGCTTCGATATGACGCAACCTACGAGAAAGCGTTCCAGCAGGTGTTTGGCAAGACTATCGTGTGTCCGACACTGCAAGTCGCTTCTCAGTACGCTCGCTCTCACGGCGTCAGCGCAATCACTCCCGATGGTGATCGATCCGACAAGAAGGGAGCTCTTACTGGCGGGTATCACGACGTCCGCAACTCACGACTGGTAGCCATCAAGCGTACTGCTGCGGCACAGGAAGAATTCGACAGCCACGCATCACAAAAGTCTGCTCTCCAGAAAGAGCGCGAGACACTGGATCAGCAGGTCACCAAGGCTTTGAGCGATCTCCAGCATATCGAGCAGCGTCGTCAGCAGATGGAAGGTGGCTATGGGCCGCTGAGAGATGAGTTGAGGAGGAAAGAGCAAGAGCTTGGTTTGCGCAAGGACGATGTGGCGAGCAAGCAACGGCAGCGGCTCAATGTGCAGAGTCATGAGCGCGATCAGAGCCAGCAGTTGACAGACTATCAGAACGAGCTTAATAGCGCATTCCAGAAGGCGCTGTCGAACGCCGAGGAGCAGCAATTGGAGCAAGCGAGCAGTCAGCTCCCAACGCTACGCGAGCAGGTGGCAGATCTCAGTTCTCAGCGCTCCGATCTCGAAGCCAGGAAGACAACAATCGAGCTCGAGCTGCGAGAAAACTTGCGCCTTCGCCTTGACCAGCTTCAAGACCAGGATGCGGATGCGGGCGCTTCGAGCGATGGTACTGGCAATGCTGCGCAGATCAACGAGCGAAGGAAAGACCTCAAGCGGCTGACCAAGTCACTGGCTGCTGTCAACGCCAAGCTCGCGGAGAACGAGACCGCCATTGAAGCCGCGCAGCAGCAGCTCAAGATATCGGAGACTTCCCGTGCAGAGAAGCAGCAACAAGTCGAAGAGCTCCAGCGATCGATTCAGAACTACCAGAAGACAATGCAGAAAGCCGCCCACAAGCGCGGCGCCGTGCAGGAACGCCTCACTGACGTGACATCCTCGATTCGCTCTCTCGGAGCCCTGCCAGAGGCGGCGTTCGCGGCCACATATACTACCATGTCCTCCCACACCGCCACCACACGACTGCATAAAGTCAAAGAGGCGTTGAAGAAGTACGGTCACGTAAACAAGAACGCCTTCGAGCAGTTCGCACAATTCGAACGCCAGCGCGAAGTTCTGGAGGAACGCCGTACCGAGCTCGACAGCTCTGACGGTTCTATCAGAACTCTCATCGAGGTTCTGGATACTCGCAAAGACGAAGCGATCGAGCGCACCTTCCGCCAAGTCTCCAAGGAATTCGCGCGGATCTTCGAACGTCTCGTGCCAGCCGGTAAAGGCCGCCTGATCATCCAGCGTCGCTCCGATCGCGCTACTGCGAACGGCAATGGGAATGAAAGCGACGAGGAAGAGGCAGCAGGCACAGTAGAAAACTACACCGGCGTCGGCGTCTCCGTGTCCTTCAACAGCAAGCACGACGAGCAACAGCGCATCCAGCAACTCTCCGGCGGGCAGAAATCTCTCTGCGCTCTGACTCTCATCTTCGCTATCCAAGCCTCCGACCCCGCGCCTTTCTACCTCTTCGACGAAGTCGATGCTAATCTCGACGCGCAGTACCGCACTGCTGTCGCGGGGCTTATTCAGGAGAGTGCGGCTGGGGGCCAGTTCATTTGTACTACTTTCAGGCCGGAGATGTTGAGGGTTGCGGATAAGTGTTATGGGGTTAGTCAGCAGAGGAAGGCGAGTAATATTAGTGTTGTGGGGGTCGACGATGCACTTGACTTTGTTGAGGGGCAGGTTGGGGGGGCGGGGAAGTGAGGTGGATGGGTGGATGGGATCGGGACGAGCATGGAGCTGGAGGTGGTGTTTACTGAGCACTGTTGGGGGCGGATGTAGGATGGGAAGTGGGAGTGGCGTCCTGGGATAACGCGCTTGATGATGTTGCTGGAGAGTATCTGCTCTCGACTGGCTGGAAGCAGTGGAGCGTCCGTAGCTCGATACCCGCGCGTGTATGACTATAGCAGACCCAGTATCATGCATCCCTTCCTGCTGCGAGTGTTCGCATCGCTACACTCTCCTCTTTCACCCTCAGTGTAGCCCTCTCATCGCCTTACTGTCCTGCAGGATGTAGCGCATGTCATGGTCCTTGAGTAGTCTGTAAATCAGCAAGACTCTTGAGTTTCTGGTTCTGGCGAGATGTCAGATGTCGCGGTCGCTCAGTGCTCTCTTTGAGGTCTTCATCCGCCATTTCGGTGAAATGATGTGAGTGTTGCTCCCGGTGCGACACGGGCTTGAAGCAGCGGTGCTGGACGAACCGCCTATCGTGCCGGTGATGAGCTTTAGTGCTCATCATACGAACGTGGACGGTATCTGGGGAGTGTGTGGACGACTTACGCTTAGGTGTTTCGCTGCAAAGTGGCCGAAGCCCACATTCTGCCGGACATATACCAATGCGAAATACCACACGTAGGCTCGATAAATGTGGAGAGGCAATGGTCTTGGCACGACCCTCAATAGCGCGGACCATCACTCTCAGCCTTGTGCCTGGCTGCAGTGAAATTCGCCATAGGCTTGCGGAAGGGAACTACACCAGACTCATAGTATTAGGGCACTCTGACTCGTCTGGCAGACGGCGATCTCGAGCGGAGGGGCAGCGCGCTTGGGTCGAAAGTATCTGCCTTGAGCAAAGTATACGCGAAGTCGCGCACATCGTTCTCTTCGGCGTGCACAAAGCGTCCAAGTAGTACCATTCCGCGTCGCTTCAGCTCACGCCACTCGATATACTTATCCGGACCGGTGCCTGGCATTGGCCACAGGTTGAGATTGACGTCGCGCACCTGGAAGTCGACATGGTTCATGCGGAAGCTCCAGCCGGCCGTGACGATGAGTTGCGGAGCCCCGCACCAGCGTACATCTCGGGCATTGTGGTCGTCGCTCTCAAAAGGACGTACGATGCCAATGGCCACCCGCTTCTCGGACAAAGCTCCAGCGCGATTGAGCAGAGTGATTAGTGCGAGGTCAGTCCTGTCAGTATACTCTGGTCTGGGTACGTTGGCGTCTTCCGTGCCAGGCCTCTCTTCGATGCTGAGTAAGTCTCTAGGAATGGTGAACTTCTCCCAGCGCGAGGGATCAGGGATATCGCCGAGGTCTAGAGCATCGTGAAGACTGGTGCCCTTTTTCCATATGCGCTTGACACATTCGCTTTCGGGGGTGGTAGGGTTTTCGGGATCGGGCTGCCTCTTGTGAGTTCCGAGCCAGCCAAACTGACACTGGAAGTCAGGGTGTGTGTCGGGATCGAATTTAGCAAGCTGATAAGCGATCATCGAGGCCAGATCATCGTCCCTCTTGAGCTCGATCAGCCGGCCGCCACGGTTGTAGTGCAGGAATGGCGCTTTCTCGATCGTCTGCCCTTTGCCCATGGGCTGTGCTAGCGCAATTCGGAGGCGTGTCAAGCCTGCCGCCACGTCCTCCGGCATCAATCCTGCGAGCTTGGGTCCAGTGAACTCGGAGATGTTGATACGGATCTTTGGATCGGTGCCAATGAAGTGAATTGCTGTCTCATGCAAAGCGATACGTCCGTTCATGTCCCTGCACTTGCCGTCTGCATGCTCAAGCTCGGAGCCTTTGCATGGCAGGTAGCGCAGGGCGGCCGAGTGTGTATTCCTGGCGGCTACGGAGTTGGTCAACTCCTCCCCGAGATTCGTCTCGTAATCGAACAGCTTCGGCCAGTACTCCATGAGGTATTGGGCAAATGCAATGTGATAGGAACCCGTGATATTACGCTGCTCATGGGTACGCTCCTTGAAGATAGTGCGGTTTTTGGATCAGAAGTGCATGAATTGCATTGAGTGTCATGTCGTCCACCTTGAAGATGTGCGCGGGTGCTCCCCCTTGCGGATTCGATGTCGCCGCGATGGCCCAGGAAGACGACGGGTCCATGGCGATGGATGTGTGTTGTTTGACTGTGGACAACAGAGTGGAGCGATCAAGTGTATTTTGATTTTGGTGCCAGCTTCTCTTGGCGCCGTGAGTTTCCAGACACTTGAGGAAGGAGCGACCCACGTGTCTGTGAGAGGGTGTGCGTAGAGGAAGCTTTGGCTGGATCACGATGGGGCCGTGTGCAGCATCAGATTGAACGCTCATCAAGGGCTGTTTAACATGTCTCAGTCAGGTTGGGTATGGTCCACCAGATCCCCCTCTGGTGCATCGTGCAGTGATTGCTCCTGCTCGGTGGCGAGAGGTGCAGTGTCAGCATGAGGGAAGCCAAAGTTCTCATTCGGCGTCCAATTCTCCGCACTCAAGTCCTCCAGAGCTTCCTCCTGATCTCGAAACAGAACGTGCCCACCGTCACCATCCTCTCCTACAGCTTCCCATGTGACGCCGAGGGCTTTCTCAATCACGCTAAGCTCGTGATCGTACTTCCGCAGCATCGCGGTCGCGATAGCATCGCTCCACACGGTACAATACTCCAGATGGTCCAGCAAACGATGCGTCACTCGAGACTTGAGCCGTTCGAACGGCACATCTGACTCTCCCAGCAGCTGCCAGGCTCGCTTGATGTCCCCAGAGTAAGCCATCTGTTCAATGAACCAGTAGTCCCCACGGATGCGAGTGTTCATTCGCGCATGACTTTGCAATGTCTTCGGTCTTTGCCTGGCATCGCAGATCTTCCACTGCTGCCATTCCTCCCAGATAGTATCACTAGATTTGCAGCGGGCTAGCACAGCAACCCAGCCATGCAAATACTGCCAGTCTTCTCTGTGGAGAAAGCTGCCAAGATGATACTGCTGCTTCCTCGGCAGATCTGCATCGTCATCGAAGCCGGTCAGTACCTGCAAGAGCTCTGATCGTCGCCAGCGGCCATTGCGGATCTCGCCCAACCCCCGATGTCCGATACTGAACTTTGCAATCACACTTCTGAATTGATTCCGCGACATACCATTGTCACGCTCGCGCTGCAGCTTCAGGAAGCGCTTCATGCCACGCAGACTTCTCGCTCGAGCTGCGAATTTGAAGCCCATGTGGATTAGCATATCGTGCGGTCGCATACCAGCCACATTGAAGCGTGTGACGATGACAGTGATGGCCGAGAGCACATCCTTGTCCGTGACGTTGTTACGACAGCGGTAGAGCGCACGCATGATGGGTTCGTGAAGCAAGCTCAGCTGCTCGGCAGTCTTGCGATGGAGCATAGCGACAGCCAAGATACGCAGTATGTCTCGTGGCCACTCGCATCTAAGCAGTTGCGCACGCAAGACAAGCCTGACCTCCTTGTACCCAGTTGCATCCTTCACCTTTTGTCTGAATGCTGTATGGGATATCGGCGCTCCATCAGCTTCTGGTAGGCGGAGCAGGGCAGGAGGTACGACGCTCTCGTTGTGAATCCTCCCAGTGAGGACGTCAGGCACTGGGTTGGAAAGCTTCCGCAATACTCCGTTTCGACGGTCCCGAGACTTGATCAGGATGTCGAGACTGAGTACAGCCGCACGTATGTCGTCTATGTTGCTGCTCGGGCTCCATTGCTTGATTGTGGTCCCAATTGACGTGATCAGAGCAAGACTGCCTCCCTGACTTTCGACCTCGCCAGCGAGAGCATCGTTAGCAAATGCGCGGCTCCCATGTCTTGCTGAAGCTACAGGGCTCCATGGTAGTGCAGTGCAGTGCCGTAGTCTTACGCTGACATTACTATGAGAATGCAGGTAAGCGAGGCAGACAAGACTGCTTCGCCTGACCGGCATCGACGTTCAGACACTGGCGTGAGGGCGAAGTGTTTTGGGTTGTAAAGTCCATGCAATCGTGTTCACTGTGGTTCGCAGTCCCCCCACATGTGGAAAGGCGCCACAGCCGCTGCCTTAAAATTCAACTCTATTATTGCCGTGAACTTTCGACATTCACCTCTTGGCATTAAATGTCTAATGCTGGGTGGCATCGACATTCAGACATTGTATAGGCTAGCCAATCCAGAGAATCAAGTCCAGCAGCATATGTTGTGCGTCTTAGAAGGTCACCTGCTACAATTGACGACATGAGTCTATCCGCCATCGATCCAGCTGCAGCGCACGAACCGCCACATCGTTTTGTCGAGAACGAAGGCTATGTTGCGCTGCCAGTCCAGGCCAAGACGGCGACTGACACGATTAACGTCGAAGAAGACGAAGCAACTGCCAAAGACGACACAGAACAAGATGAAGACTTCGACGATCTCTTCGAACCATCAGAAGATGGCTACTCAGACACTGAACTCCAGGCATCGAACCCTTCCGATTACACGAAAGCTTACAATCAGCAACGGCGCAACAACGATAACACAGTGCCGGAGTCTCAGAAGCCCAAAGCCAATCCACAGCTCAACACGCGCGCAGCTGTCGACGATCACATCAAATCCTTGTCAGCCCACACTGCCAAGCTGAAGTTGTCCAACACCGAAGCTGGACTGGGTGGCAAAGGTCATGGAGGTGCCGAGAAAAGCGATCGTGCGACGAGTGAGCAAGTCCTGGACCCACGCACGCGCATGATCCTGCTGCAAATGCTCAACCGCAACATCGTCAGCGAGATCAACGGAGTCATTTCGACGGGAAAGGAGGCGAATGTGTATCATAGTACGACTATTCCCCAATCAGAGGACGCCGCAACGGCGCTTCATCGCGCCATCAAGGTCTACAAGACGAGTATTCTTGTTTTCAAGGATCGGGACAAGTACGTCTCGGGAGAGCATCGCTTCAAGCAGGGCTACAACAAGTCCTCGAATCGAGCGAAGGTCAAGGTCTGGGCGGAGAAGGAGTATCGGAACCTGCGACGGCTACACGCTGCTGGTATTCCGTGCCCTGAGCCACTTTACCTCAAAGCTCATGTGCTCGTCATGTCATTCCTCGGGTCAGGCAAAGGAGTTGCAGCGCCACGATTACGAGATGTCCAATTCGAGGAAGACTCCTCCGACTTGGTGGCGCAGCGATGGCGAGAAGTGTACGTCACGCTACTCACGTATATGCGCATGATGTACCAGATATGCCATCTCGTGCATGCGGATCTGAGTGAGTACAATCTGCTATACCACAGCAAACAGCTTTACATGATCGACGTGAGTCAGAGCGTGGAACACGATCACCCGCGATCACTTGAGTTCTTGCGTATGGATATCAAGAATGTCTCGGACTTCTTCACGAGGAAGGGCGTCGACACACTTCCAGAGCGAAGAGTGTTCGACTTCGTCACTTCTTCTCACGGAGGCAGGGATCTGACGGCTATGAGCAAGACAGTGGAGGACCTCCTTGCAGACCCAGCCAACGCCGAGGATGTGGAGAACGGCACCAGTAGCAAGGATGTCGACAATGAAGTCTTCCGGCAGCAGTATATCCCACAGAATTTGCAGCAGGTGTACGACATCGAGCGCGACGCGGAGACCATACACGAAGGCAAGGGCGAATCGCTCGTGTACAAGAACCTGCTGGCTCCCGGCACCGACCAGCCGAGGAAGCTAGCTGGGGATGCTGAGACTCCGAGTGAAGGTGACACTGGGATCGACGATGATCATGAGGACAGTAGCAGCGATGAAGCTCTCGATGAGAATGGCGAGCCGATATGGATAGAGCGCGAAGATGGCAAACCACGAGGCAAGCGGTTCGAAGATAAGGAGGAGCGAAAGGCGCACAAGCTGTTGGTGAAGGAGGAGAAAAGGGAGAAGCGAACGACGAAGCTGCCCAAGCATATGAAGAAGAAGCTCATCAGTCAAGGCAGCAGAGGGAAGAAGTAGTCGGTAGATTTCACTTTGGCCGTCGCGCCAGCTATCGACTGCTGCTCCTCATCTACCCTCGCATAGTGGAATGCCTGCGCAGTTTCTAAGTGAGGCACGTGTCTCGCCCACCGAACGCCGTATGTCGTTGATAGTAGTCCACGCGACTGGCGGTGTAGTCAGGCCGACGTAGGGGGCAAATTATGCCCAGCGACACGGATCTTGGCTATGTAGAGGACGCGGCTCGATGCTCGCGGGGCAGTCAATTTGCTGCATGGACTCATAGTCGCTTGGTGCACTGAGCAGCGGCACATCGTCTGTTAGTGTCATCTTTCGACACGCGAGGCGCCTCGGGCAATGCGTGTGCCAGATGATGCAGTGCCGGTGGCAGTATGCTGGTCGGCCAACTGCTGCGTGAATGGCGTGGATTGACGTGAGTAGTCGGCAATGACGCCAGTTGGTTGATCCATCAGTAATGCCAGCCTGCTCACACCAGCCCTCTCTCCCTCTTCGCAGCCCCTTCCATTCGTCTCACTGTGAGTTCAACGTCACGTAATCGTTCTTCCCACTCTGCCCACTTCTCGCCCATGCCCAGCACCCCACCAACGTACCACTGTTCCACCACAGCAGCACTTCTGGCTCGCAACTCAGCAAATTCTCGAGCTTGCTGCTGCTGTCTGTCTGTAGCCTTCGAGATCCGTGGTTGCAAGGTAGAAAGTGCAGTCAAAGGTGCTGCGTCCGGGACTGGCAATGTTTGCAGCGTGTTCAGTTGTCCCGACAGACTTTCGTAGAGGCGCGCATGTGATACGACCAACGCTGCTAGAGCTGCTGGTGGAAGTGTAACATTCGATGTGGGCGGAGACAGGACTTCAGGATATTTGGCCTGAAGTTGCAGGGCCTCGTTCACAGCTCCAGATCGCGATTCGAGAGACTGTAGCTGCCTCTGTAGGTCCTTAACCTGTCCTGCCGGATGTGAGCCATGATTTTGTGTTGGTAATGGTAGTCCAGTTCCGGCGCTGTCGTCCCCGTGAATCGCGAATGTGAGACGCTTGAGTCGTGCCTGCAGGTCTTTGACAGTTTGGTGGTCCGCCATGGTTGTATGGGTCAAGGCCGAATTATGAGACCCATGGGCGGACTATGGCACCGTCTTTGACCCTGCCATCACCGCGCTACCGACATCATAAATGTATCCCACGCGCGAGTTGGAAAGGTGGAATGAATCGTGAAGTCAACGCAAGATGGCAGTTCACGGCTCGGTAAGCCGAGCCCGCCGAGTGCAACAACTTCGGCCTTGGCGCGAACCCTTGGTGGTTGAGATGGCGTCTTTGCGATTAGAACTTGCATAGTTCATGGCCAGGACCTCTTCACAATTGAAGCTGACTATCGAAATCGCATACCCATCACTACATTCTCACACTCTCCAGACTCTCCCTCAATCGGTGGCACAACAGCCCACGTTCACGCCACGTGCACGCGACCAATGCCGCCCTCGCGATAGGATACCTGTGGTCCCAAGTGCCAATCAGCGCAGACAATCGCCATGGCCTCATACGCTGCAATACCTGGCGAGGCGACAGGATACGACTCTCGCTCACCATCGCTTGCCTCGAATGGCCGACGGCGACATCGCAAAGAAAATGGCGTGGCAGGGAATGCATCATGGGCGTCCTCGGTGATCAACCTGTTGAATACGATTGTCGGGGCAGGAGTGCTGGCAATGCCGCATGCCATGTCGAACATGGGCATAGTGCTGGGGACAATCATCATACTATGGGCTGGGCTTACGGCGGGCTTTGGACTCTATCTACAGACACAGTGCGCGCGATACCTGGATCGAGGAGCATCGAGCTTCTTCGCGCTCAGTCAGATCACATACCCGAACGCGGCGGTGCTGTTTGACGCGGCGATATCAATCAAGTGCTTCGGCGTTGGTGTGAGCTATCTGATCATCATTGGAGACCTCATGCCGGGAGTAGTGCGTGGGTTTGGCGACCCCGGCGACGCTTCTTACTTGGTCGATCGCCACTTCTGGGTCACGGCATTTATGTGAGCAGAGCCTTATGGATTATGTGCAAGGATACTGATGTCAATACTAGGCTCATCGTCATCCCTCTGTCGTTCTTGCGACGGCTCGATAGCCTCAAGTACACATCAGTCATCGCACTAGTCTCGATCGCCTACCTGGTGGTCCTCGTTGTCTACCACTTTGCTGCAGGCGACACGCTCGCTGAGCGCGGCAATGTCGACGTAGTGCGCGCGAAAGGCGTCATCGAAGTCCTCGCGTCATTCCCAGTCATCGTCTTCGCATACACATGCCACCAGAACGTGAGTCAATGGGCCAACACCAAAAATTGGGCAAGCCACTGACTACTGCCAGATGTTCTCCATTCTCAACGAGATCAAGGACAACCGCCATGTTCGCACAACAGGTGTCGTAATGGCTTCCATCGGCACTGCGGCCAGCATCTACGTTCTGGTCGCGATCACAGGCTACCTTTCGTTCGGTGACAACGTCGTCGGCAACATCGTCTCGCAGTATATCCCGAATCTCGCAAGTACAGTTGGTCGCGCAGCTATTGTCGTCCTGGTCATGTTCTCCTACCCTCTTCAGGTTCACCCTTGCCGCGCTAGCGTCGACGCTGTCAGCAAGTGGCGCCCGGCCTCGAAGCGAACGCAGGAATTCACACCGGCATCTGGTAGTCCCAGCAGGAGTTCGTTGCTCAATCAGTCATCTGGCAAAGTACCCAGCCGATCCAAGCCTGAGGAGATGTCAGAGCTGCGCTTTGCCGTTATTACGACAAGCATCATCATTCTGTCGTACATTGTCGCCATGACGGTCAGCAGTCTGGACAAGGTGCTGGCCTATGTCGGCTCTACTGGCAGTACCTCGATCTCGTTCATTTTGCCCGGTCTGTTCTACTACAAGATCAGCAGCCCGGACTCTCCCCATCACCAACGGCTAATGAAGGAGGATGATGACGAAGACTACGACGGTTCGTCGTCAGAGTCAGGGGATGAGGCAGGTTCGCCGATCACTGCTCCAGGCAGTTGGCGGGACGCTTGGAACCCCAAAGCGAAAGGACGACAGTACCGCAGAGACTTACTGCGCAAGCTCAGTTTAGCACTCGCATTCTACGGACTGTGCGTCATGGTGACATGCCTGGGAATCAACACATATCTCAATGCACAGCACTAGATCGACGCTACCATGTACTTCGCCTTTGCTGACATTGGCAAGCCGCCTCGCCGCTGCTCATGCTTTCTCGGCCTTCTCACCAGCCGGATGTGGCAACTGTTCGACTATTGCATCACCACGCTTGGTCGCCTGGATTCGAGCCCTTCTGATGCGACGGAGCTCAATATCGGTCCTGCCAGTCACGTACCACGTGATCAGCACCATGATTATAGCCATTCCGACGAAGCCCATTGCAATGGCGAAAGATGTCTCATAGCGCGGCGCATAGCGGGAGTTGAAAAGCTGCGCGCCGACAGCACCGCCGATCTGACCATAGCTATTTGCAAAAGCGATAGCGAACGCGGAGCCCGTGGCGCCATTGATCGTTTGGACACGCCATGGCCACATCATGATGTACCAAGCGGTCGAGAAGCCACCTGCCAGCAGTGTTGCGGCGTACACTCCGCCGACATTCGGGTACGTGTATTCGACAGCGTAGCAAGCCATGATCGATATCATGAACGAGAAGGGGATTGCAGGCAGTGGCACTGTTGCAGTACTCGCTAGCCAGCCGAAGAAGATGACTAGCATGCATGAGAAGATCGCTGGCGGCAAGTTGAGCAGTTGAGCTTGCGCGATGGAGCTGGACATACTGTCAGCACTCGCCAAACGTCTGCGCTGCATTCTCGACTCACGTGAAGCCCAAATTTACAATCACAGATGGCTGATAGAAGGTCAAACCGGTAGTACCGACCGTGTAGAACCCCCAGACGCCGAGGAAGAGCCAGAGCCTGATGTCTTTGAAGGTTCGTTTGATCTCGGCCCAGTCGAAGCCTTTCTCTGATGAGCGAGGAGAATTGATCGGTAATCTGGCTTGTATGAATGCGCGCTCTTTTTCGCTGACCACTTCGCACCGGATGGAACTACGACGGTGTCAGCTTTTGGTGTATCAGGTCGACGCGCAAGGCATACAGTCAGGCAGGTAGAAGAAGACAACGACTCCGAGCACAATGGTGACCATGCCTTCAGTCAAGATGAGCCTAACATCGCAGACTCAGCCTCATTGTCCATGTCTTAGTACTCGTGGACTTGTTGGACTCACCACTTCCAGCCCGAAAGACCTCCGGTTGTAACGCCGTTGAATGCAAAAGCGAGGATACCGCTTATAACCGCGCTGAAGCTGCCAAAGACTGTCACAAGGACAATGCGCTTCGCCAGTTCATCTGGCCGGTACCAGTAGCACAATTGCAATAGTATACCCGGCCAGAGTCCAGCTTCCTATATGGCGCATATCAGTATGGCTTTTGACTCATCGCAACATCAGTACCACTCGCGAATAGACCAAGCAGTGCTCTCACGGTGTACAAGCCGCCAGCATTCTTCACTGCGGCATGGGTGCAAAGTACGATACCCCAGGATACCATCACTCTGGCCTGCCACACCGAAGGCTTCAGATACTTCACAACCAAGTTCGATGGCGCCTCTGCGACGATGTACGGGATCTAGCGGCGGTTAGCATGCATTCGATGCTGCAACAGGTTGTCTCTGCTCACATAGTATGCAGCAGTGACCAAATTGTACTGATCGGAAGTCATGCCGAGCTCGATCATGATATTGTGCTTCGTGCCTTTGTCCATCGCCCGTGCATTCGAGACCTGCGACGTCAGTATCTGCAGTGTCATTGATCCAGCGCCTGTTCGACTTACATTTTGGGCATCAATCGTCTTCACGACATACATCGCCGCGAGCAGCGGCAACAATCGCCAGTCGATACGGCGTAGAAGCTTCTTCTCCTCCCTGGCACCGAACGTGACGGTTTCCAGCTCGACATCGCTGCTATCTCTAGAAGATGCTGTGGCTACGATGGGCTGATCTGGACTAGCTGACCCATCTTGCGGCGCCTAATCGAGCTCATTAACGTAGGGTGATGCATTCACCACTGGCTGGGACATGACGGAGGAGAGTGCCAATCTATCACTGAGATCTAGTCTGCGATACGGAAATGGCTAACGTGGTAGTGGTTGTTGACTAGCAGGCCAAGCACCTCTTATCTAGTGGCATCGCATGTATGCGATAACAATTGGCTGTCGTACCCTCATCGACGGCAACATCGACGTTGATCCGCTCGATTGCCAGTGGCGCCAATGGCTACAGAGCGCATTCGCTTAGTGGTGCCCGAATCGCGCATAGCCTCCATCGCGCTGCATGGTCTCATCGTACGAAGCTCACTCAGCGTGTGTTCCGCGGACAAGTCTCGGTCTTGGCGAGGTAAGTTAAGGTTGACGTTCTTATCGCGTGCGAGCACGCCATGCGCAGGGTACAGGTAGCTTTCTCGTAACGATGCCTGTCCTCGATCCGTCCCGTTGGTGAATCCTCGGGCCTGTTGATATTGAGCAGTAGCCCACCCCAGCTCCCGCACGGGCACTGTTGTACGACTCCAGAATGAGGCTCTCTACGACGCTTCCGCTGTTCGCGGCGCTGGTTCCATTGGCGAGTGCTACACAATCGACATCACACCAATTGCCTCTTGTAGGAGAGCACCAGAGCTACGAGAGCGATCTCCTACATCTCCATCGTGCTCTCGTTGAGCACTCATCTGTCACAGACAACGAAGGATATGTCGCCGCTCACCTTACTGGCTATCTGCGGAACCGTAACTTTACTGTGAAACTCCAGCCAGTCACTCGAGGGCGACATAATGTACTGCCCTACTATGGCTCGGATCGAGCAACAAGGGTGTTGGTGACATCTCATATCGACACGGTACCGCCGTTCTTCCCATATGAGCGGCGTGGCGACCAGATCTGGGGTCGAGGATCTGCCGATGCCAAAGGAAGCGTCGCAAGCCAGATCATCGCGGTAGAGGAGCTGTCTCGCACTGGCGCCATCGCAACCGGAGACGTGGCCCTGCTATTTGTCGTTGGTGAGGAGCGGGGTGGGATGGGCATGAAGGCTGCGAATGACCTTGGCCTGCAATGGGAGTCTGTCATCTTCGGTGAACCCACAGAGCTGAAACTCGGAAGGGGCCACAAGGGTGGTCTTGCCTTTACTGTAAATGCGCATGGACTTGCCGGCCATTCAGGCTACCCGGAGCTCGGCCGGAATGCGATCGATGTTCTGGTGCAAGGTCTGGCGGCGCTGGCGCAAGTCGAATTACCTGGCAGCGAGCGATTTGGCAACACGACGTTCAATGTCGGGCTCATCGAGGGTGGTGTTGCCGGTAATGTGATCCCAGCCAACGCGTCTGCAACAGTAGTGGTCCGCACAGCCTCGTATGACCTGCAAAGCATCAAGGCTGTGATCGAGAAGGCCGTGACTGGCGGATCGGAGTGGCTGAGCGTGGACTGGGCTAATTGTGGCATCGGTCCTGTGCCGATTGATCATGATGCCGAAGGTGTGCAGACTGCTGCTGACCTGCTGTTGACATGAATATGCTGACAAGCGCGGCAGGCTTCGAGACCGCCGTCTTCTCGTACGGCACTGATATCATCAGTCTGCAGGGTAGTCACAAGCGCTATTTGTACGGTCCAGGCAGCATTCTCGTGGCGCATTCGGATCATGAGTATGTCACGATCGGGGATCTCCTCGCTGCGGTGAATGGATACAAGAGGCTCATCGCCGCCGTACTAGCGTAAAGATGTATCGCATCCTGTGATCATGAACACGAGAAGCCTGAATACATCATTCAGTGACTGCAATTGTATCGCGGACCTAGAGTCGAGAAGTGAACCCTCCCCGTCGGGCTAGAACATGAATGACGGCGGGCGCCAGTAAAAGGTCCTGCCTGGCAAGCTCGCTCTGAAACTTCTGGAAAGGCTGGCTTCCGCCATGGTCTTTCAACGCCTGCTTGTGCTTATATCTTGAGCCAGTCAGCTAGATGGTCTTCCAGGCTGCCACGAGAATAGCATACCTCTCAACCATGCAGATGGTGTCAGTGCCTTCTTTGCTCGGGCGCAAGGAAGAGTAGATCTCGTAGCGATCGGTCCCCTGCTCGTTCTTCTCGACGTGATTTGCAGCCTCCTGGATCAGATCTAGCACCTGTTCTCGCTCAGCATCCAGGCCGCTACAGTGGGTGTTTGAACTTCGGCCTACCTTCTGAGTTTGACCTTGCCGGGGTCGCATCAGTGCGACAATGTTCACTTCACTTGATGACATGTTGACGGGAGGATGGTTCGCGAAGCGAAGAGTAATCGTGGTAGTATAGAGTGAGAATGTTACAGCAGCCCGACAGTTACAGGCTGTCGTATGTGATATACTTCGGGCTGAAGAGTGACAGGTGCCGTAGTGCATTCGCGTCGACCTCATCGGATGCCGAGGTTGTTACTTGCTTCGAACCCCATGCGTCTGCGAGCGATCACTGAACATGATTGCTGACGGAATTGCCCTACACCTCTCTCACTCTCTGGAACTATATATATCGCTACGGCTCTGCAGTGATGCAGACCAAGGTAAGATTCCTACCCAATAGTTGCTCCAAATGGCGTCTTTCGTTCACAACAGCGCTTCCCAGTGCTGCGTACCCGACCATTCGACTCCCCAAGGACCAGATGAGATACCTACGCCAGCGGAGAAAGCGCTCGCTTGCAAGATCAACCGTGCCCTTGCGTCGAAATGGTCATCGCCAAACTTGTCACCGTTGCGGATTGGAACCACTGGGCCCTGATTGGCGGTCGATCACACTGCGCGAAGGAATAAATCACTGGACATACACGATGAGAGCGATCATGGCTCGAGATGGAATTCACGTCACCGGAAATCGGTTGAAAGATGTACTGTGAATGACTATAGCCTGACCCTTCACACATGCTGCCGCTCGCTAGGGCCAACATGAAAGGGATCCTCAGCGAGAAGTGGTGCGTCCTCGTCGTCGGCCTCATCCGCCGCTCGGCTGCTCGGTGATGGCGCATCTGTATAACTCCTGGTATGATCCGGAGCGTGAATCGGGAGCGATACCGAGTGAGTCGGAAGCGTCTCCAGCTCCTCCATAGTCTTTTCTGTCTCTGTATGGCTTGCTCCGCCTTTCACGAACCACGTGTCAATCGAGCGTGCTAGCCGGGTACTGGGTGCATCGATCAAGACTTCGGCCCAATGCGACGCCAGGAAGACAAGTGGAACTATGACCAGCAGCAAAATCAAGTAGATGAAGTAGGTGATGCACCTGAAACCGAAGTTGCCTCCTGCCTTGATAGAGCCATCTGCAGCCTGCGAAATGTCGATGTAGCCGCTTCTTCCGAAGGTCTTGTACACCGCTGTAGTTAATCGCCCGCCCACAAGATTGAGCACAATCCGATGGACGAGATACAGCATATAGCTGATCCGTCCCATGTACCGCATCAAGGGAAGCTCAAAGAACCTCCTTGCCAAGGGTAGATGCGCAAAGCTGATTACGCATAGGATTCCGCCCCAGCACCACCAGAGGCGTCCACCGCCTTCGATGTCCTGCCAATCTTCAGGTGTGAACACGTCGAGCCATTCGTAATCGGGGCGATCGTAGTAGACATCCAGGCGCGGCGGAACGCCAGCTAGGAGAAGACCAGTCAGAAGTACGGCGATCCACATTGATTGCTGCAGCCTGCTTGGATTAAGTTTCTCGAAACCACCCTGCGCTACCACATAGTTGGCAAAGAGCACCCCTGTGGCAAACAGCCAGAAGTCCCACTGCGCAGCTATTAATGCCACTGTCGCTAACATGGACAGTACTACTGTTCGCTTCCAGGCCTTCTTGATACGACTGATGGCGAGAACAGTGAGGAAGACCATCAAGGAGCCTGCGAACTCGTGCGGGATTGTCCACATTGTCCAGTCGTAGGCGTGAACGTATTGATTTTCCGCTCGGTTGATCCAGAAAGGATTCGCAAATCGCGCGCTGCGTTTCATGAAGTCCCAAATCTGCATGAAGACATACTCCTCATTGGGGACCCCGGCCATGACTCGCCACCCAGCCCGATATTCCCACAGCTGCCAAAAAGCGATGGCAAAGCATGGAAGATACAGCCGAATCCATCGACGGAACACAGCTGAGCTGAGCGAGTGGCCCAGCGTGCTGGTCTGACTCTGACCACCCCGAATGTTGCGCAGCGGACTCCAGCTCAGCACAAAGCCGGACAAGACGAAGAAGATAGACACTTGGGCATGACCCGATGAGAACCAGACGCGCAGCAGTGGGAGTCGGAAGATGTCATTCATTGGAACTCGTGGATTGTCTTCTCCACCTTGCATCCCCTTGTTGTTCGCGCCGAAGGGAGCTTCGTAGGTCATCGGACTCCAGAATGTCGGACCGAAATGACCGATCATGACTAGGAATGCCGCAACACCGCGGAGGCCATCCAGCCACGCCGTATCTCGTGTCGACTTTTCTGGTGGCCATCCCGTGAGGTTTTGAAAGGTCAGAATACGCCAGATTGATGGTGGCAGTGGCAATGCATGCAGGCGCTGGCCAAGGGTTTCTCGAAGGCGCTGGCCAAGAGTCTCCAGATGTGCGACTGTCATGTTGCTTCGCTCGTGGCACAAAATTGTGATGAAGTGCGTGTGCGTTGATTAGGCATGCTGAAGAACAGGCATATTCAACTGCGCATGAGGATGATTTATGTACGGGATCGCTCCGAGGTATGCCGGCGGACGACGGCGTTTTAAGTCTCGTTTCGCTAGAAGTATGTATCCGCTTGCAACGGTGCGCGTGCGGAAGTCGGGCCATGATCAACTCCTGAACAGAAACAAGCAAATCGGAATGACGAGTGATGTATATCAGGGACGTTCGTAAAGCATAGTCCACGTGGGATATGCAGCCAAGCTGGCGGGTCTGGCCGCTTACTTGCGCCTTCATGGTGGCCGTTGTGACCCTGGGTAGACCTAATTCCGGAGAACTTCGAGATGCAGCTAAATGCCATGTGGGCACTGCAGAAACGAGTGCCATTGATAGATCGGGTTTCAAAGGCCCATCGTACCCTGTTCCTGTCACGAAACTTTATACGAAGCCGGTGCTTCCCCGGCCGACAGAGCAAAGCAGCACAGCTCTCACCACTGGATAAGGTTCTCGGACACTTCCAGCACGAGGTGACTGGTCAGTATTCCCCTGAACGCTTGGACATGTAGATGATCAATGACAAAATACAGCGCTCCGGGCCCGAATCCTCAGACTGGAGAACACCGGCGCATCGACATTTGTCCATGCCATTTTCGATAGCGTTGGCGAGAATCGTGGATGATGGCGGTTGGAGTCGGTTCCATTGAAAGCGGGTGGCGATTCGCATTTCATGGCCGGCCACCTGCAGCAACACATATCCCACTACATTGACTGCGAGATGTTCGCGGAGCCAGTGATACGCTGATCTGCGTGAACTTCGCTCATTGCTGACTGGCGAGTCGTTGACGGGCTCTTGCGCTTAGCAATCTTTCAACACAGCGCCCTGGAGAAGCCAAAACATGAGCTGGAGTTCGTAGACTGTACCGCGCTGAATGCTTCGCAAGGGTCGTAGCGTGTGTGGATGAGCGCTTCACATACCGGAATCGGAAGATGAGGCGGTAGGCAAGGCCATCAGGGCGGTGCAGAACTTGACTCCAGACACACAAAGTCGCATTCGCTCGCGTTATTCCTTATGAGGGACGCGGACTGTGATGGAAGTCCGTATTCAGGCGTGATGCTACCATCGCGTGAAGAGCTGTCGCAGGCCGCTTCCACGATCGCTGTGAGTCCCTCGGGAGATAATCAGCGGATGCCGAGTTGAGCAGGTGCTAGGGATGCATGATGCATGCGCGTCAGTCCAATCGAGTGCGGAGAGGGTATAAACCAGTCCTGGACGTGTCGCATTGCTCTCCGCGGTGCCGAATGTCTTTCGCTGTGCGGTGGGTACGTTAGACAGCCTGCGCGGTTGGTGGCACGTAACAGTTCTGATCCGCCGAGCCAGCAACCTGGTCGCGGAGCGATAGTAGATCCACGTGCTCGATAGGCTCAGCCCTCCTCAGCCCATGCGTACGCGCAATCCTGCAGCTTGTTCGCGTCTCTTGATGGCGCTGAACATTTGGCCGCTTACCGTCGCGCCAGCCTTCTGCGAGGCTTGAACTTGTCTCTCAAATCAAGTTGTCCTTCGTCTTCATGGTCTTCTCGTGAGCGCGCAGAGCGCCGGAAAGCGACAGTGTCGGATCGTAGTTCCAGCTCCCTGTTCACGAGCACGAGGCAAGACTTGAAGATCCACGCCGTTGCCTTCCGCCGCTTCAATGTTCGTGCAGGTCACGTCGCTTCGTAAGGACTGGTGTAGTGCTGCTGCCTCGATGCTTGCTCCTGCGCTCTTACGGAATGTCCCTCCAAACGTCTCCAATGACGATGCGCCTAGCGCAAATACCTTTTCATGCTCGCTACTTATAGCGGTCTGAAGGTCTACAATACGATGTCTAGGCGCTGCAGCCAGACTAGAGGAGGGAGTTGCCGGGAACGAGAATCGCAGGTCGGGTCTCTAGCTAGTTTCGTGTGTAGAGGCGGGAAATCGAGATCGAATACGAACCGCTATCGCTAATAGCAAGCCACGGTACCTATCGTCGATGTCTGCTTTATCGGGGCTTATATCCTATACCGAGGGTAGTAGTCTAGGAGCTTGTTACTGTACTTTCGTAGTCGATCGCTACGAATATCGAGTATAACTTCGAAAGTCGGGGGAGTCTAGGGAGCGGAGTAATTTTTAATAGGGAGCGTAGCTAAGGAAGAAGGTAGTAAATTAGTCTTAGTTGTAATAGTACTATACTATATATATAAGAGGTTTTCTAGTAATAACTAGTAGCCCTATATCTAATAAATATTTCTAAAATTAAGGAAAACTAAGGAAATTCAATTCTAGCGCTCTAGTAGGACTTTCTATACTATATAGGATATTTTTTAATAGATTCCATAAGATCTATAGCGTATCTTTTCTATATAAACCTATTAGTATCTAAATTGTAGTCTTTAAAAGACTATATTAATTTTTTAGAAAACTTATATATTTTTAGTACTTTTTTACTTTTAAGGCCTAATTAGATATAGTCTTTAGGTTTTAAGTCGATAGATCAAATCTTAGGGTATAAAATACTCTTTCTAGTACTAAACATTAGGGGGTTACTACTAAAACTCATAGAGATACTAGCTATTACTCTACTAAGTCTTTAGGTTAGGGTTACGGCGTAAGGATAGTATAGTAGCGCCGTAGCGCTACTAATATAATAACCCTACCCGTCTATATATATTTAGTATACTAGGGATAAATATAAGGGTACTAGGTCCTATACGTACGTAAGTATACTACGCCTAGAGAGGCTAGCTCGTATAGACCGGTAGAGTAAAGGACTATAGCGCGCGTACTTAGAAACAAATTTAGATAGTTAATAGTATATTTTTAACGCTTACGCTAAAGTTAGGGCGCTAGGAACGTAGCTATTCTTATCTTAGTATAATAAGACCTAAACTAGCTACTCTATATACTCCTACTAATACTAGCTACTTACTTAGATATCCTATAAATAAACGCTAAGACCTACGTATACTTCTTACTCTTACAAACTTTAATACTACTAGTAAATAGGCTATACCTATAGCCCTTCGCCTATTTACGGTAATAGTAGTATCCTAAAAATTGTTAGCGTCTAATTATAGTAGTAGTATCTAGTTAAGAGAGGTGCTTACCTTTAGTGTTTATGTATACTACCTACACGGTAGCTAGGTCTTACTCTACCTTAAAAGATAAGTAGTACTAACTGTTTCCCGATAAGCTGCAAACGTAAGCTACGACGTTATTGTAGAAGGCAAAGCGAAAGCCTTTCGGAGAGATAAACTCGTCGCCCTTGTCACTACGAACAGCGATGTCGTGGGTGTACCCCAGGCTGTAAGCGGCTATGTCGACATCATTGCCGGTAAGTGCAGCGCCATTTTTCGTGCAAGTGGTGGTATCAAGTTTAGGCGCACGACGAGCCAAGAACCTCGCGCTCGGTACCGTGAGATTGCTCGGTCTCTAGGAAGACGACGGCTTGGAGACATCGCCGATGCGATTAACCATGGCGAAGCCATTGTCGTCCATGTAAGCTGCGAAGACTCCGTTCTCATGCTGCCTGTCCGTGGTAGCCACGCTGAGCTGAGCGAAGGCCACCAGCGTCAGCGACAAGAGAGCCGCGATCGGGGCTATGTTGCTATGACATTGGGAGGATTTGCGTGCGAGACGGTCTGTAGTGTTCGGACGAGTCGTGAAATACAAGGTAAAAAACTGGACACGCTCGTGATGCTTTTCTGGATGATGGATTGTTCAGAGGGACTGAGGGTGCGTATATTGCTCGTGCGTCCCTTCTCATCGCCACCAAATGCAGTTACATGGCTCTCCCATCCGTGTATTTCGATCTTGACTCACTGTGGCATCTTGCTGCGCTTGTCTGCCTAGTGGTATAGCCGCCGAGCACTGCCACTCCGAAGTTGGCGGCGTACCCTTGCATGTATAGTTGTATCTAATATGAAACGAGGTCGTTGGGCAGCCTGCTGTCACGGTCTGCTGCATACGAGCTACTCAGAACGTAGTGATATGCGCAAGCGCTGACCATCACACATGTCCGCAGCATTTAGCCTTTCGGGCGGGCAAGCAATCGTCATTCTGATATCGGCAGTATGATGTTCTGAGTGCGCGGCTACGACTTTTGTTGGTGAACGCCGTAGCAGGCAGCACCCTCCGCGGAAGGAGGTTCTTGTATCTTTCGCTACCGTCCGCCGGCGTACAATGGTCGAGCTTAGCATATGCCGTCAAGAAGCATAAGTGACATGTGGGCTTAGATGACGGCGGCCATATCATCCCTCCTGATGTGCTTAGTTCATTGGGTGGTAAGGACCGATCGTTATGACGAGTAAAGTAGCTAGCCACAGTCCGCTCAGGCGCTAGCCCGAGATAGGGACAGCGGCGCCCAGTTCGACGATGAAGACCGTAGTTCCGTTGACGCTCGACTGCCTGCAACAGGCTTGCTCACCAAGCGCGACTGCCAGCAGGCTCAGCCCGAATTACGTGAATACCACTGCGATTGATACAATGGGTTTGCAGTGACGGCGCCGAGTCTGCGCCGTCATCGGACACCTGGAAAGCCTATCCGGGTTGAAACAATTAGCAGAAATCGATGGCTGAGATGCGTCTCACTAGGAATAAGTTACTGGAATACCCCAACAGCGTCTTGTATGCTGTGAGAGTGTTGAAGCAGAAGAGATGCGTGCGGCACCCTCGAGGCGGCCGTGCCGCGTAAAACCTGCTACATGCTCGACACCACCTGCGCAGGAAGACCGTTGAGGTATTGCGATGCACTGCACACACACGCAAAGAGCGCGAGGACATCGTAGCAAGAGTAGCCCTCGAGTGTTGTATGAATGCATGAGGTTGCCAGCAGGCGCTCAACACTTCGTTCTCGTAATGAGACACACCGAGAGGGCGCTTGTTGGCTGGTGTCATCGACGCAGGTCGGCGGGCGATGAAAACGCCTGTGTTCATGATCACGGTAGACAAGTTCTTCGGTAGGAGCTTGCAGCGCGTGACACTCTGTATATGTGTCGTGGCTGCTCGGTCGCTCCCGTGTTCGTGGTGCTTCCACCCATGCCAGATGTCAAGGCCGTACGCAGAAACACTTTTAGGCTCATGTCTGCTCGGATTTGCAGGCGTGTAAATTAGGAAACTTCGCTATTAGTACAGCGATCGTAGCGAGCGACATGAGGTGGGACGAAATCGAAGGTCATACAGCTGCATGATTTATTCGGTTGCCTTGCTGTGCCGCCACATGACTCGGGCGGGACCGCCACACTGGCACAATGCCAAATCGCTCCCGTGCCGGGGAAGAGCCAAAAGACGATGCAAGAAAACCGCCACTGTTGCGCAATGACCTGGATTCACTTAAGACAGCACGATTAGACTGTCGTTATCCTCTGTTGGAAGTGACTATGTTACAACGTGCAGGCTCCTGTCATACATCTTCCTTGGCATGTGCTGCTGCAAGAACAGCTTCCTCCTCTTCCATAGATAAGATGGAACAACAGTCACAACGTGTGGCCCCTAAACTACACCTTTTAACACCCTCCACTGGGTCTGCCTCCAAGATCGCGTTGAAGCATTCTGTGTAGCTCAAGGTAGCAGCCATCTTTGAAGCAGCGCCGCCGCAGCATCGGTGGCGGCGAAGTCGCCTACATTCTCATCGTACGCAGCAGGCGGTGAAATAGGTCTTGATATATAGCCACCCGAATGCTGATGCGCAGGCGGTGGTACTCGAGGCCTGTTCCATGGGTCCTTGAATGCGAGACCAGGAGAAACCACATATGGCTTCCTCTCGCGCTCCAGTATCCCCTGCGAGTCAGCCTGTGCAGACGAAAAGCAAGGGGCGAGGGTAACGCTGTGCTCGTACATGTTCCCTTCCGAATGTGCCCGGCTATGGCTGCGCGTCCGAATGCTAGCAGCTGTCTGCTCCTCCATAGAACGGCTGATACGTATTGAGGGGATGTCCGTATCCGCATGAGGCACATACATACGCTGCCGCGCTTCATGAACAGAGATTTTCGGACTGTCCATAACGTCCGCTTCGTCGCCATCTTCCCAGTCAGAGCTACTGTCATCATCGTCGGAGTACCCGTCCGTGTCCCTCTGGTAAATTCGAGAACGGTGAGTGACTACAGGTACATCTAAGCTGCTGGCACGCTTACGTGCTCTTGCAGCAAGGAAGCGTCCAGATAACCCGCCCACACCCGCGCCCGCAAGCACTGCATCTCGCCAGGTCTTCCCGCTGCGTGTGCCAGAACTTCGCGAGCGTCTCTCCTCTCTGCTTATGCTCTCTCCACGCCTCGTGTGCTGATGGTGCGGACCGTGACCACGGCGCGAAGGCTTAGGAAAGCCATCTGCGGCACGTCGTGAGCGTGAGCGCCTGAGATCACGGCCATACCTATCAGGAATCTCGTGCTGTCGCGGGTGCGTCGCTGGTACCTTGCCATGTCTAATGATAATGGCTGAGTCCTGTCTCTACGCGATCGTCTTCGATCCACAGGTGCAGCTTGCGCTAATCTGTCGTTGTGACCCCCGCCACTACGCGTCCTGGCGGCTTCAGTATAGACGTGTCGTACTTCGTACTTCGCGGCCACGATCCGGCTCGTCAGTCCGCGTAGATCACAGCTTCGACCATCCCGGCACTGGTCTCCGAAGTGCGCGACATGCCGCCAGGCGACCTGGCGGTCACAGGTCTTGCATCGCAGGCCAGCAGGGAGCTTTCTTGATAGGCGCAAAACTTCTACGAGGGCTGCGTTGACGTCTGTGGAACTATCGTCGGGAGTACCTTGGAGATGAGCTAAGGTGGCTGAGAGACTAGCTGCTAGCTGTTCCACTGCTACTTTGCATCGTTCGAGATCTTCATGCATGGTATCTGTACCCGCTACGAAGCCCGACGATGGTGATGGCGACGTATGACTTGATGCTCCTGATGGACGCAAGCGATCCCTTGGTGCAGTCTGTGCTGTGGTGTGCGGCATCGCAATATGTGACGCCGTCGTATTGAGCATTGCCTTTCTACCCGCGTCACTAAGAATACCGGAGTCAGGCATTTTCCGCCATGGCCGGTAAGGACTCGAAGATGACGATCTAAGATCATCTCGAGGTCTGGCGCCTGTGTCTGGTCCGTCGACATTACCTCTCGAAGCACCAGGCCCGTGCAGAGATTCTAGCGTCGCTGGCGGCTGCATAATATTGTCGAGAGCGTGTTTGATGCTAGCGTGATCATGGACAGAGTCAATACGTGTATTGATGAGCACTTGAAGTCGCCTCTCCAAGCCTTTGAGGTCAGCGGAGGTTCTGAAGAGCTGTCAGTTGACACGACTTAACGTGGCCACAAGGGTCGTCTTACGCCGCATTTCTGCCTTCGCCAATCTGCAGGACCGTGAGCATCATATGCATGACACCTCTGTATCTCTCCAGCACAACCTGCAGTTCTGAAACCCTTCCTTTCGAAAGCGGCCACTTCGCCTTCGTAGTGAGTCTGTCCCATGTACTCTGCCCAGCCAGACCGCTACTTGCCTTTTTGGCTGCGTCCTCGAGTTCAGTGAACACCTTGTAGCATCCATCGAGGACATTTTTCGTATCAGTAATCAGCTGTGTGGTGTGAAGAGAAGCCGTTCTCGGGTTGTTTAGAAGTCCTGCGACGGACTCCAATACACGAGTTACTGCCTCGACTTCCTCGATGAGAGCTTCGATGTCGCGCCTCGCGTGGCGTACGTCCCTGATACATCGATACAGAGCGCTGCTCACATCAGCCCCGAAGCTGGCGACTTGCAGTACGCCTGTCGCAACCCCGAATTCTACCATCTGTGACCGGCGACAGTCGTAGCTTAGGCAAAGTCTACCTAGCTTTCGGTGGACCTTGGTGCGAGGGAGGACGATACTAATGAAATGGCAAAGACGAGAATTGTGAGGTGCGTATATAGCCCGTAGTGTAACAAAGCAATCGTATAGTATAGGTTACGTATATAGACACTCGAATCGATAGGGAGGG
>JAVRRP010000018.1:0-48803 GCA_036872775.1 Oleoguttula sp. CCFEE 5521
AAGTCTCTCAATGTCCCAAATTGCAAATCCCAGCCGCCTCCAAGGACAGAATCCATCTCCGTCCGGTATTGACTGAATCTCCTTGAACAATAGGACAAAATGTTCCATAGTCTCGGAGACTTCGGGCCAAACTTGAGTGTCTCCTCTAGTCCGTTCACAAGGCGAAGTCCCTGTTGTCAGAGGTGGATCATTGACAGATGTGAAGTATTTTAGGTACTCCTCAGCCGTGAGAAACAGCTGCATCGCACGAGATAGATAGTCTCTAGGGCGATGCCTTTGATGCCAGTCCGATTCCCCTTGTCTCTAAAAGCCGAACAGGTCAATGGGTTTCATGTCGTCCACTTCCACGTGTTTCCATCGCTCTGGAAGCTCGAAATCACGTCGTCGACGGCTTGCGAGGAAAATCCGTGCAATGTAGATCATCCAGAACGCTTTGAGCATTTGTTGCATCTCACGCCACAACAGTGGGCCAGAATTGTCAATTGGCGATCTCGGACTGGTAGGGAGATCAGTCCACTTATTTTTCTGCAGATCGAAATCGATACCATCTCCCACGTCTACGTTTATAGGTCGCAAGGAGTGGAAGCGACGAAGGTGATGGTGGACACAACGCAAGGTTGTGGCATGAATGGCGAAAGACGTAGTAATTAGACGTCGTACGTCGCTGGGCTTGATGTCTCGAGGCAGAGTTTCGTGGAATTCGTCAATATCTAGGCCGTAGATGACGTGACTGAGACCAGGAGTAAATGCTCTTAAAGCAAGATCGCTCAACAGCTTCATCAACGGTGGCGATTGGCAACGGAGATGCGCAGCAATTCGAATGACAAGAGCGATCTGTGGGTGAACGGATCCTTTCTGTAGCATATCGTCCAGTATTGAGGGCATTTGTCGTTCCATGGCTTAGATGCCGCCATACATGTGGTGATGCTAGCATCAGATGCTGCAAATCGACAATGCTATCGACGTTACGATAGAACATGGTAAGTATCTCGCTTGGCAGTGCCACGAAGATCGCAACGGGAGACTGCATTTTGACATGCAGCAAGCTTCAGTCAACGGACAGAGCTTTGAACACCAGGAGGAGATCCACTGGGAGGTTTCGACAGAAAAGATGGTAGGCGTTGCTCCTAAAGGGCGAGTAAGTTCGACACCTCACGAGCCTGTGATACAAGGAGGCCTTCATGCTGTTATTATGAAGCGCAGAGATCTACAACGCCTTCGCAAAGTCTGTTCCACAAGCCTATGTCCGCGTCTTCACTATCCTCGACTGCTGCCTTCCGTATGGTTTCATAATCTTCTAGCCGTGGCAGTGGAGCGTTACGTCCATACGTGTGGAAGAGCCTTAAGACGATGAGAATAAGTGAAACCTAGGTCCTATCCGCTCACCTGCGTCTTCTAGGAGCGGGAGAGCTTCCCCGATGTCCACGAGAGCCCAGACACTCCACGGAACAGACTTTGCGAAAGCATTGTACCTTGACTTAGAACTAGGTACCTCCATTTGGCTTCACTTTTAGGAATGTCTCTCCGCTGCTCCATCCAGTGCAAGTCGTTGATAGCGAGTACAGTACACTGCAACCTCACTTTTGGAGCGATCGAGCTCACCGCTATAACCATGTCTCTAACCGATATCAGGGCTCGATACGGCTATGGCAAAAGCTACACTGTCTCTCAATCGTGGACCGAGACCAAGGTGATACTAGCGACGAATGCACTTTGGTTGTAGTAGCCTCCAGACTCCTCGAAGAATGAACGCATACACTGTCCAGTCTCGGTATTGTCGACCGACAGCGGCTCTACATTGCAGTCGGATGGGGCCACTTTGCAGGCTTAGCGACCTCGATCGTGCCTTCCTCCTCACATGTGCGAGCACCTAGTTTTGACTTCACTTCTCGACAGGTGGCCCAGTATCACATGCACGCATTACCTACACCCAGCCACGGATGTAGGAGATTGCAACGACGCCTCTGCGAAGCTGCCTAGCTCATTGTCGAACGATCGCTCCACAACCATCGCTACCGTTGTCAAATCTGCATTCATATTCCTCGGCAATACGATACTTGTCTTCCGCCTTTGCTCGCTTGTGCTGCGACGCATCGCACCGATGCTAGGACTAGATGGCCCATTGACCAAGACAACAAAACCACTGCCTCCAAGACCCACAGCATCCTTGCTCAAGGCGATCACAAAGCGTCCCAACTTGCTCGCAAGAGTACCAGGCATCTCCTGGCTGTGGTCACGCCTCCACGACCTCGACCGCCGCTTCGCAAGTTTCGAGAGAAATCTCCCGAACGCCATAGACAATATCCTGATCGACTCCAATGAACGACTCAGCTGGCAACGTGTCCTCACAGCAAGCATTAGCTATATGCATCTATGCTGCGAATACCTTGTCGAACATCTCGAGTCCGTGTGTACTCATCTCACACCCACGACGCACCTTCAGGTCTCAGGCGACGGTACCTGCATCGTCTGCATCGTCACAGGAGCACTTCTGGTATTCGAGCACCTGGCCAGCCTGTTTCTATGTCTGCAGATGACACGCTCACTGGGCTCAGTCCAATAAGCTTCTACTACGCGGCGCTTACCGGCCTTTCGCTCGTGACTTTCAGCTAAATGCTGTCCGGTATACTCGAGCATTTCCGGGAAGTGCGACTGAGGAGACAGATGATCCGCAGGCGCCGGAAGACTAGGTGGCGTCAACATGAGCACAGGGCAACAAATGCCCGTCTGAGGAAGCAGACCGTGGGTTGTATTACGATTATCACCTGGAGCGATAGTTAAGAGGGCTCAGTCAATAGTGTTGTAAATGCCTCGCACAGCACGAAGGACATTGGATTGTACTCTACATATCGGTGTCGTGGGATAGGCTCGCAGAATAGCGAACTTTCACGCAGCGTTGCCATCCTGCGAGTCGTATTTCATGGGCTGGCAAGTGTCGAACATACTACAATTCACTTACCGAGTCGCTTCCTCCTGGCCAAAGCTACGTCCACCTCTCGAGTACTGATTACACTGCTCCAATCAAAATTCACCGGCGTGGGACCATGAAGGCTTCAGGAGAGGCTGCTGAAATCGCATTAGGTGATAGGATCGAGCAGCTGCCTTGAGGCGGTCAACGTACAAGATTATATTGGAGCTCCTGATCACGTGCCTTTACGGACAGATGGCCGAGCGGTTAAGGCGCTAGCTTAAGGTATTCTCTTCGAAGATCTGTACGCTAGTTCGAAAGAGCGTGGGTTCGATTCCCACTCTGTAAGCAGCATCTCGTTTCAACCTCATCGCATTCGTATTCTAACAAGTGCAGGTTCAGTACACACCACCATACCGTTTTGCGCTTTTGGTGGGGTTGAGGCTTGGCAATTGATGGCGAAGGACCAATCGTTTTCAGCACATCATTCATATCGTATCCACAGGTGGACAAGCAATCGTGCTGTGTGGGGAGTGACGAACCCAACGCATGGAGTCTGTATACGAGATTGGGTGTGTGTCGAGTGTCTAAAGGGATGGGACGTGACTCCGCCGTGGTACGTCGTCCGAGGAAAGGGAGACACATGGGAGCTAGGAGAAAGACATGTATTTTCTGATGAGTGCTACTTCGCTGCTGTTGATGCTTTCGAAGCTGCGGAAATCATGACGAGCCTCGACTATGACAGAGAGAGACTGCAGTGAGCTTGACACATCATAATACAGGCCAACATCGCCGACATCAACCCGTACGAGCATGTTTCTCTTAGAGGTACCCCGAAACAGTATGAGTGACGTGGATGCGCCTACAACACTCCGTCCAGAGCGTGAACGAGCTTGCAGACGAGAGTACCAGACACGTCCGACACGGGCTACCGAGTCACGTCCTTGCAACCATACTCAAAGCGCAGTAATGGCAGATTCAGTAGAGAAGCAACAATGTGGCTGATCGAGCCATCAGCAATGACAGAACGTGAGTGAGAACGACCATGGAATCCGCATGGAGTAGCCGAAACGTGAGCCAGGTGCTTGTTCATAGCTGTGCTCAATACTTAGCTTGGACTCGTGATAATTTCTGGGTATTGGGGTACTTCTCAAGACTCCAGCATAGCCATGCCGCGTGCTTCTTCTTCTTCTTCTCCCCTCAGGGAAGCCCGAGGTCCACGGTGCCCATCGCCGGCCGACGCTGCGAAAGCACACGAGGTCCATAGTAACATGATTGGGGAAAAGGCCACTTCAATCCTGCTGAACCTGTTTGCCGCTGCCGCTGCATCAACTTCTCACTTACGTTGTATCTCCGTCCATCACAACTCTCTCAGTCATCCTCATCCTCACCCTTCCTCTCAGCCACCCACTTCGCCCTCGCCGGATCCTTCTGCATCGGCTTCCCACTCCCCTGCACCCCAACCCTCGCATTCGGCGCATCTGGCGTCCGGAACTGACTCGCCTTCTGTTTCGCGGCGCCAACAGGCACCTTCTTCGGTCCCACAGCCTGGAAGTTCTGCCAATTATTCTTCTTTGCCTCCATGGGCTTGACACCTTTGAGCTTCTTCTTCTCTGGCTGCATGCGTGTGGGTCCGTCTGAGACTTTGCTCGGCTCGTACTTGGGGATGAGGGTCTTGTCGACTGTGGGCGCGGCTGTGATGATTGAGTGGTTGGAGGGTGGATGCGCGAAGGTGGGCGTTGCGGGTTGTGCCTGGGATTCGGCTTTGCGCTTCTTGCCTGGCATGGCGCGGACTTCGTGGGAGCGTTTCGTTTCAGTGCTGTTATCAATCTTAAAGGTAACAGTGTAGACGGGATCCGTGGGGCTGCCGAGCTTGGAGGTGATGACGGCTTCGTAGAACTGCTTGTCACCGGACCATTTGGCGAGGATGACGTCTTTCACGTTGTGGATTACTGGGGTGTCGTCTGCGGGTGGGGGCGTTGGAGCTTCTTGGGACGCCTTGCGGAATTTGGGGTGCTTAGTGGGATCCCACTTCGGAGGCGGAGGAGGCGCATCTTCTGCTGGGGGTGGTGGCGCTGAGCGGGTGGCGATGAGAGTCTTGAGAATTGTGATCTCGGCTAAGGCACTCGCCTTCTCGGTCACGTAAGTCTCATCGTCCGGGTCGAGTGTGAGGACCTCGTCGCAGGCAGACACCAGCTCGTCGCAATTGGCGATTTCGGCTTGCAGTTCTTCGAGTGACTTTCCATCGTGGACGCTCATGATGACTTCAGTAGTCGTTCGTAGAAGTTTGATAGTGATGTGTACGTTACGAGTGTTTGCGTTCACTGAGCTGCTGCCAATCCACCTGCTCCTGCCGCCGCGACGCTTCCCGCTGCTTGCATGAGTGACTGCTTACCTGGATGATATGTACTCGAAGCAGTCGTCCGGGACGACTTCGGAGAGATTGTGTGAGTATTAAGATGCTGTTATAATGAAGATGATAAGAATGGGCGTCAGTTCACTTCGAGTGGTCAAATCCACTGACGCTTTCACAGTGCACGTGCCGCACATGAGTTCACAGGTGGTTTGAGGACTAACATATATCTACGACGACATGATATACTGGGCGTCATGGCGACCCATACTGCGTTCAACGCATTTGCTCATCTTTCTCTGTTGCCATGCTCAGATGCAAATGCACCCATAAGGCAGCTCATGCACTCCGCGGCTTTGATCAATGTGCTGGGGCCTTTGTCGCGTTGGCTCCGACAATTGATCCGTATGCTGTCCCAGCGAGAGGTCGACTCAATCGTCTTGAAAGCAGGGATTCCAAACGAGAACTACGGCCATCGGCGAGAGCCCACAGATGAGCCCTCGGACTTGCTATGTGCTATCTATGCACGCTCTCGCGCGGCCTTCTCAGTCGACTTGATGAGCTTCGAGCGGCACAACAACAACTTCTCAGTCCCTGCACGCGCTGCAATGCTTGCGAGCCCCAACGTCAGAGTATGAGACTGCATTGCGCGCCATGTTAGTAGATGTCGCAAAGTAGGACTTGGATTGTCTGTTGCATATCATCGTGGAGTGCGTGCAGTCCGGTGTAATTTGCCTTCGTTGTCCAAAGTGAGCACGCTGCGATGAGCCGCTTTCGCAGTCTGCAAGGACTCTAGACTCCAAGTCCTACTGTAAATGTATCATCTTGTCCATGCGAATGCGAATACCGTACAAGAGGTCCCGCTTTGCCCTGCATATCTCATGCAATCCTTCTCGGCCGCAGTCTACCCCACCCCAGCGAAGTACTCGGAGGGATGTCTCCGATTCGATCACCTTCAGCTGCTGACTGCTTGGTAATCCTCAAACCTTCTGACGAGCATCTCTGCAAGCCACCACAACTCGAACAATCAGCGTGTGGCTACCATGAATCACACGCCGTCACCATAGCCTGTGCCTGGCATTGCAGCATTTGCCACCGAGCTTGTCTGACCACCGTCACGCGATTGACCGCTTCCCGTCAAACGCAGTGTTGCTCGCTGTGCCCCCACCAAAGTCAGGACCTACTTGCGCGACCCCTGCACCACACTACGCCTTACCACTTTACCACTAGCAAGCTGAGGCAGCTTCTCCTGCCTGCCTGCTTTCTTTCTCATTCCTGACACTAGACACCAACTAACAACGTGACGTTATTTTCTTCGCCTGAGATATCAACGAGTCTCGCGATCTGGAGGGAAGACAAGCGTACTCAGTCACCCGCACGTCATCACCAGGGCGAATCGCACACCAGTCGACCATTGCCTTACACTGAATTTGGAAGAGAACGACAGTGCTCACCGGCGGCGAGACTTGCACCCACACTATCGCGCACATTTCGCCGACTAGACAGCGATCAGCGCGGACCATCCGGAGTATCCCGTGGGCGGACCACGACAACCTTCAACCAGCTGGTCTAGCCTACCGTGCCACAGTCAATGGCATTGGCGCCTAGTGGACTGAAGCAGCAGACGAACCCCTACCTCACCGCTGGCCAGCGTGATTTACTGCTGGTCGCATTGAACTCACAGGCCTCCCAACCTCAGGCCGGCGTTAACGGAGCCAACACCGCTACCTCCGAGCACCTAAAGCTGGAAGACAACGGCACAATGTCGACCAGCTCACTATTCCAATCGCCAGACATGGACGGGTACGACTTTGACGCAGAATATGACGATGTCGACTTTGATGGCGCGGACTTGGGCGGCGAGATGATCGGTGCGCTGCCTGGCCATGGAGAGCAGCATGATAAACGGAACCACCCGGATGAGGAGGACGATGCCGAAGAAGGTGATGCGAAGCGCCAGGAGACACAAGAAGGAGAGAGAGGAGCGAAGAAGCCTGGTCGTAAGCCGCTCACGAACGAGCCTACAACGGTATGTGTAGTCACGTGATGGTATTACAAATTGCTTTGCTGACTTCATGGCAGAAACGCAAAGCTCAGAACCGTGCAGCTCAACGTGCATTCCGCGAGCGCAAAGAGCGACATCTGAAGGACTTGGAAACTAAGGTCAATGAGATGTCCAAGGCACACGAAGCAGACAAACACGAGAACGGCATGTTGAAGGCGCAAGTCGACCGCCTACAGGTCGAACTGAAAGAGTATCGCAAGCGTCTGTCACTAGGGGGCAGCGTCAGCCGCTCGCCTCCCATGCAGCCAAGCTTGAATCGCAACAACAGCAATGGCAGTGCACAGAAGAACTTCCAATTCGACTTTCCCAAATTCGGAGAGCTACCCGGCAGTCAAATCTTCGGCAATCAGAATGGGTCCGGCAGCAGTATTAGCAGTCAGCGTCATAGTATCACGCCGCCTATCATGACGCAGTCGCCAGTGACCGGGTACATGGGTGCCAATCAGCCACCACCACTCACCCGGGAGGGTAGCTCACATGGTAGTGTGCAAAGCGTCAACTTACAAGGTATGAACGGCACTGCGAGCCACTCGCAGAGTCCTACAGCACAGCAGAACTCGTACTTGCGGACGAACCCAGACTTTGCACCTTACAGCACCAACGACAATATGCACGGCTTCGCAAGCACCCTTCCCCAAATGAACGCAAATGGCACCGATCCGTTCGGTGATCTCTTCAGCCCCAGCGTATTGAAGGCAGCAGGGCAGGCGGAGAACTATTTCGCCACGGGCCAGCAGCGTATGGCTCCCGCTGCTGCGAAAGTCAATGGAGGTGATAGCACAGCCGGTATCCCCGACAGTCGAGTCTTCCGCTTTAACAGCACAAGCAACACGAGCGACACCGCGTCGCCGAGCGCAAGCTCGCTAAGTCAGTGGAATATGAACGGCACCACCAACAGCTCCTGCGGTACATCGCCAGAGCCAACGCACGATAGTCCGGCGAACAAGGACAAGGCCGCTGACAGTTTCGACCACTCGTTCAACCAAAATACGTACATGGACAATGCCTTCATGTCGCAGCCTTTGTCAAGCAGCAACCTTGCCACCTTCAGCACGAGCAACCTCGACAACACATACAGCCTACCTCAATTAGAGTCTTTCGACCCGGTGCTCTTCGGAGACTACAGAGAGAGTCAGGACAACATCCTCGGTGGCGGTGACTTCACTGGTGGCTTCTTCGATGATGCACTTAACACAGCGGCGCCATACGATTACGGCTCGCCCAGCAACCTCTTTGGCATCTTGCAGACACTGCCCAAGCCTGTGCCGTCACCCAGTAACATGATGAACGCCCCGACACCTAGTCGCAATCTCATGGCTGAGGTAGACAAAGCTCGCAACGGTGGTGATGATGATTATGGTCTGCCGACCCAGCAGACCGCGGCTAAGAAGTCACCTGATGCATCCACGAAACTCATCAGCTGCAACAACATCTGGTACGTCCCTTTCTCGTCACCCTTCAATCTCTTACATCCACTAACAAATCTCAGGAACCAACTCCAATCCAACCCCGACTTCCAAGATGGCAAGTTCGACCTCGACGGGCTGTGCTCTGAGCTTCGCTCGAAGGCACGCTGTTCCGAGAGCGGCGTCATGGTAGATCAAGACCACGTCGACAAGGCGCTGAAGAAGCTGAGCAAGAAGGGCGAGGATGGGAAGCCGCCCAAGGAGGTGGAGAACATGCCTCCACTTCTCTTCGAGCAGGACAGCTGGGATCGGGTGTTGCAAAAATTGGGCAGTGGTGCTGTCTAAGGGACGAGTGATGTGGAATTGGGAAGGCTGGAATGCATACGGAATCGGACGAGCAATGGTGTACCACGGATATGAGAGGACTCGGCGAGGCGAAAATAGCTACGGCTGGTATGATGGCGTTCTGGTAGGCTGGATTGCTGTGAGTGAAATATGTAGACATTGAAGACGAACCCCACTTTACCGTCTGCTCTCAATGCTCGATGGCATCTCGATCCACCTATGAGTCTTGTCCAAGCCCGTTGTGCTGTCACTCGCGTGTCTTCTCAATTCTGAGTGCTGACCTCACCGGGTGTTCGGAGCGCTGTACCACGTCAGTACCTCGCAGCGATCCTCAGCACGGAGATTGGGATGTTCGGGGTATGGGGTTGGAGGAGATCTATATATTGCGATATGAAGGTCTGATGAAGCGGTGAGGTCGGTTGGAGACTGGTGAGACTAGGAGTGATGACACGAGATAGTCATTTGCTCGTGTCTCATCTCTCAAGATAGGTCGGCTCGAGTAGGGACATTGATTCCGTTGTCTGGCAGGAGCGAGTGCACTGCACGCATGTAGAGATTCTTGACCTCATGTACCAGACAAGGCGGAATAACAATGAGCATGTTTGGGAGTATTGGCAGCATCTCGTCGGCGTACAAGAACCTTGCCTCGTCCGGGACCCAAGCAATATATCCTTTTATCACTTCCAGCACTGGGTTCCTTTGAAAGCTTGACCATCTTGGAGGGGGCCTTTAACCTGACCAAATGCCTGCGTACCATCCCAGTCTGTCTGTTCAAGGCACAACTTGGCGACCGCATAGAGCGGCAGAATATTCTGTGGCCGAGGATACGCGCTTGGCAGACCCTGGACTGAGGCCAGATACAACAAGGATTTCCGCCCTGGAATCGATAGCATGATAGTAGCCGCTTGGCTGCATACAGCGCTGTCATGTCATGCAATCAGGCGCGGGCCGCTTGTCAGGAGTGCAGTGCCGTTGGATATTCTCCGGGACTGCGCAAGAAAGCACAACACCGTTCATCACGTTACAGCACAACCATCCCAGACTTTGCTCGAGACTATACAGTCGAGCTGATAGGCCGTCGGATCGCGATACTGTCTCTGGAGTATGCTCTCGAACCCCACACCGAGGGTGGCCAGATCCCCGCTGACTAGGGACGACTAGGGCAACAATAAAATTAGACCGCAATATCGGCTATGCCCTTGGCGGCTCGTAACTTCACTTCCCCTGAAATCCTGCCTAACCAAAGTGACTACGCCACTACCGTCTACCCGAGCGGACAACATAACATCCAGCGAATCCAAGCAGCGAACTACAGCGCCGCATATTCTGGAGGTCCTTGTCATTTCCAACGGCTGCTGCAGGCGCATTTGTTCGGCGTCCACTAGCACTAAAGGAGCCATTGGCACAGGCAATTCGCAAGCATATGGCGCTCTGCTCAGGATGATCGCGACGAATCCCCGTGTCATCGCGCCCAGCGCTCGCCTATGATGGGCATTCGGCGCGCCAGGCAGGTGAAATTCGCTGACTGACGGCCGTGACCCTGACGAGATCAGCCTCATCGGCGCATCGCCCTCGTGGCACGCCAGTTTGACCCGACTGCGCTCATCCCTCCAATGTCTTGGACAACCGCTTTTGTATGCGGCTAGAGTGGCCCTATACAAGTCTTGGGTACCTCCCCTGCACAATCTATTCTTCCTCCTCTCTGTCTTCACCCACCGTGCTGTCTTTCTCTTTCATCTTCGTCGCCGTCGTGCGCATTACTCCTAATTTCTAACGCAGGCTCTCACTCGCTTCGAGCCTCGTTTTCGCGATTTCCTACAGTCCGTCGCTACTTGACATTTGCTCGTCGCATTCTACACTTACAGCATAATTGAAATACGAAAAGATGTGGACAGGCTTGACTTTGGCTGCCTTGGCAGTCGCAGTCCCTGCGCTCGCTGCAGGTCCTCCTGCGTATGAAGCACCACCGGGATACCGTGGTGGTCGTCCTCATCATGGTGGACGACCTTGGGGAACGGCTTCGTCGGTCGTCTCGAGCACTGTGTCTAGCTCCGTCTCCGCAGGACCTTACGGAAGCGGTAACAGCACCAGCAGCTATGGGCCTACTGCGACCGGCTCATACATAATTCCGGTGAGCGTGAGCTCATCCACGCCGGTTGCGCCAGTGTCATACTCCTCATCGTCTGTGGCACCGAGCCCCTACACCGCCGAGACGACCAAGACATACTACACCACAATCTACGCGACAGTCTGCACTGATTCTGGTGAGACTGGTACAACGTCCATGGTTGTGACAGCGCCGGCGACGACCGCTGCGGCATACCAGAGCGACGCTGTCACGGAAACGCACACATATGTATACACGGAGGATGTGATCACATCCACCACTGGTACCTCTTCCGGCGCTCCCTACACATCGACCTACCACATCACTCGTACGCTCACTACAACCGTGACTGCGACAGTGTACCCATCCAAGACGACAGCCGCCGCTAAGCCGACTGGCTACGGGGCTGACTCGGCAGTTGATCCTGCGAGCGAGCCCACTAGTGCGCCGATGTACGGCTCGATCACGCTCACCTGGTCGACGTCCAGCGACACCGCCACCACGCCACCATCCTACGAGACGTCTTCCGCCGTTATCAGTGGACCCGCCACGTCAGTGTCCAGCTACACCACGACCTACCCGACCACCTGCACCGAGACGATCACCAAGACTTACGGCGGCAATGCTACCAGTGTCATCACCACGACCTACACGTCGACCATAACCTCGGTCATCTCAAAGACTATCACAGTCAGCCAGACTTCGTCGAGCAGCGCGCACACCGGTTACACATACCCATCGGCATCTGGCTACCCACACCCAACCGGTGGTTACCCGCACCCTACTGGTGGATACCCACACCCTACCGGTGGCTACCCACACCCGTCGGGCTCTGGGTACCCTTACCCCACTGGAGGCCCATACCCCGGTGGCAACTCCACGACCGTTGGCCCCACTGGCACAGGCGCTTTGCCCACGACGACAACCTCTGAGGAGCATTCTCACCCGACCGAGGACTGCATTCCCTGCGAGGGTCAGCCTGGCACCCTAGATAACTTCTGTGGTCTAGACATCAACACCAACTACTACAAGGAGATCCCCAAGACCTGCCGTACTGTCTACTATGACCTCACTGTCTCGAACACCACATTTGCGCCCGACGGAGTGGAGCGCATGGGTCTGCTGATCAACGGCGCCATGCCTGGACCACTGATCGAGGCCAACTGGGGTGACACTATCGTCGTTCACATCACCAACGAGATGCAGAACAACGGCACCGCACTCCACTTCCACGGTATGCGCCAGTACTACACCAACGAGATGGATGGTGTACCGTCAATCACACAGTGCGCCTTGGCTCCGGGCGAGAGCATGACGTACAAGTTCATCGCCGGCAACTACGGTAGCAGCTGGTACCACTCGCATCACGTTCTCCAGACGTACGATGGTGTCTTCGGACCAATGATCATCCACGGACCTCACAGCGCGAACTACGACGTGGATGTTGGCGCGGTTATGCTCCAGGATTGGTCTCACGACCCAGTGGAGGCGATCTTCGCTCGTCCCAGCTCTAACGGCCCAATCACGCTCGACACCGGTCTCATCAACGGAATGAACGTTTTCGGCAGTGGAAACACTCAGGTTGGCAAGCGCTTCGAGTTGACTTTCCAGCCGGGCAAAAAGTACCTTCTCCGCCTTGTCAACGGTGCTATTCAGACAACTTTCAAGTTCCACATTGATGGCCACAGCTTCACTGTGATCTCTAACGACTACGTCCCAATTTTGCCTTACAAGACCGACATTATCAACATCAACATCGGCCAGCGGTACAACGTCATCGTCGAGGCCAACGCGACTCCAGGCAACTACTGGGCACGTTCCGATGCCCAACAGGCCTGCGCCACGCTGGTCAACTCTCGCGACATCAAGGCTATCGTCCACTACGAGGGCTTCACTGGCCTTCCAACATCGACCTCCAAGACCTACAAAGATGAGTGTGTTGATGAGCCATACGCTTCGCTCGTCCCCGTCGTGGCCCTCAATGCCGGTAAGGAGAGCCAGGAGATCCACAAGACCGTCCTCATCGGCCCCGGACCCCAGACGCCCAACCTTTTCAAGTGGACTCTCGATGGTACGACCTTCCAATCGCAGTGGGGCAACCCGACGCTGGAGTCAGTCTACGAGAACGGCACGATCCCTACTTACTCTGGTAACCTGGCCATCGAAGTGCCCAAGCTCGGCGAGTGGGTGTACCTCATTATCGAGTCGCCGATCCCCGTGCCTCACCCAATCCATCTTCACGGCCACGACTTCTTCATCATTGCTCAAGGTGCTGGGCCATACAGCTCGTCTGTCCCGATGAACCTTGTCAACCCTCCTCGCCGCGATGTCGCGAACATGCCATGGCAAGCCGCTGGTCCTGCCGGACCACCACTTGGAGGTTACCTCGTGATTGCTTTCGAGACTGATAACCCAGGCGCCTGGCTAGTACATTGTCACGTGAGTCTCAAAGCACTGGAAGAAATATCTGTTTATAATACTGACACCTTTCACAGATCGGCTGGCACTCAACAATGGGTTTCGCCCTCCAGATCATCGAGAACGTCGAGGGCATCAAGGCCACAGTCAAGGAACCTGAACAGCTCGAGGATACTTGCAGCTCGTGGAGGACCTACGCTGCTGCCAACGACAAGACACCGCATGACTCCGGAATCTAGATGGGGAAAAGCTTGTGCATAGCGGGTACGGTACAGGACCTGTGCACCCAGGCAGGACAGGAGTGTGTAATTATTGGGCTTCTATGATCTTTAGTAATGTCATGATGCGGTCTTTTGGCCAGTCTTTGACCTCGCGAAAGCGTTTCCATTCATTTACTCTTTCGTCTTTCTGCATCATCACCACGTGACGTTGTGCTGAGTTGGACGGGTCTTGGCAAAGCACTTCATCCTCTGCCACTCGCCAGGTTTGCATAGCTCCATGTCGCAACAGGCATAAGACGTTGCTGTGCTGCTCCAGATGCTACCGCTATGCCATAATGGGTATCCGCCAGAGGGGGAAATGCTCAAATCCGCTGCCGTGTTCTGTGTTCATCGAGTTTCTCACAACGCTTCGACGCCGCGACCAAGCGGACAGAAGCAATACCCATCCGTAAATACTCGGGGGTCGCAAATTGCAACATGCCCATCCTTTACCCTCGGCATGCATTTCGATCATGTTACTGTCTCGTCCTCGAGCCGAGTAGGTTTAGGTTTCCGCGAGCCCTACCACACATCCTCAAAGATATTGGCATATCAGCTCGCGGCTTGCAAGGGCGCAGGATGGCAACTTGTATGAGTGTCCTATAGTATCCAGCGAGCGAGGTTGAGCAGGAGAAATCGTGGTATGTCCGGTTACCTGACCGACTGATGTAATTTCGATTTTGCCTTGCGCGGCAAGACGGACTGGAATCTGCCATTGTGAGCATATGTATGCATTCTACGAGAAACTCAATCGTCGTCAAAGCCAAAGGATTGCCGTTCTTCGTAGTGACATCTGCAGGAATATCTTCGTCATGCTCTGAGCAGTGCAGCAGCGAGGGTACTACCGCCATTGTCAAGCCAGCAGCACTTTCGCATGTTCGCCTTTGAGACGCACATTTCCACTTCATGCACTGCGCACTGCACTTGCGATGCAGATGCTGATTGAAAAGAAGGAGCTCGAAGCTCTCAGGAGTGGTATGGGTACTGCATGCCTCTTGCACACGAAGCCGCTCGTTTCTACAATCACAATGTCTAATCCTCGTCCTCATGCCCAGCGTCCGTCAATGCATCATTCCGTAAATGCCCGTTCCAGCGCCAGACCATGCATTGGGCTGCACTCGTGACAAGAGTCCCATGGTACGCGTACACCTTACATCAAGTCCCACCTTGACCCTCCATCGAGCCAATACCGCCTGTGGCAAGTCGCCAAAATAATGCGTCGTTGGTCTGCCCGGCGCAACGTCCCTCTTCTGACCTCCGAAGCCTCGAAGGCGTAGCTAGCCGCCACTCTCAACAGCGTCCACATGGCAGACAAAGCAGCCATCCTGTTTCCTGCGCCAGCAGATGCAGAGCAGCGGCGCGGCGAGAAAAGCGGTGCTGAGCCTGCTGAGCACGTCGAACAGCCCTCGAGCTGTGCTTCTCACCGGCAGTCTTCGCTCCGCCGCCGCTTCCACAGCTGCTCCCAGAAGTCTACTACCGCCACAGCAGATGTTGATGTGTTTGCCATGCCTGATGGTCCGTGATCACATCCTCAGCCATCATCCGGCTTTGCAGCCTCTGCACCCTCCGCCTCGTTCGCATTAGCGCCATGATCCGCAACGCCGCTGATCCTCGCCTCATTTGGCGCGAAGTCCACCTTCTCAGTCCCATCATCCGTCTTCCCATCCCCTCCCTTCTGCGACGGCTCTTCCATCCTCTGCTGCTCCACCGTCTGCCGGGAGTCCCCATCCTCCTTTACCATAGGATCATCACTCATCGCAGCGATCTTCACCCCCTCACTAGGATCCGAAAAGGGTATACTGTCCTTCGGCCTCGTATCCGCAGCATACACATCTTTCTGCGCCTTATCAAACCACCCACCCCGTTCCCAGCCACCAGACCGGTACAGATTACCTTCCCTCGCAGAGGAGTCAACAATACCGGCCATGATTTTGCTGAGACGGTCGAACGCGACGGGTTTAAGGATCCAGCCGTCGAAACCGCCGTCAATGTACATCTGCCTGTCCTTTTCGATGAGCGAGGCGGAGACGGCTATGATCGGCACGCGACCGTTGAGTGATGCTCGAGAGGAGAGGATGTGCGTTGGGTGGGATTTCTCGAAACTGCGAATTAACTTCGTGGAGGTGAGGCCGTCGACTATGGGCATCTAGATGAGAGAGTCAGTAAAGCGTTGGAACAGTGAGTACAGCGGGTGACTGACCTGCATGTCCATGAGCACAATGTCGAAGAAGCCGGGCTTCTCCCCGTAAGCGCTGGCGCACTCCTCGCCATTGACAGTCAAGTAGACCTCATGCCCCAGCTTCTCCAGCCGCTTCTTGATGATGCGACTGTTCACAGGATCGTCCTCGGCGACAAGCACGTGCATGCGATCCGCGGTCGGAGCCTCTCTCGATGTCTCCTGCTTCTTCGACGACTCCGCAGAATCCGACACCGTGCCTCTCGACACCGTAGAAGCCGCACGTGTCGAGTCGGTCTCGCTGAACTCGTCCGGCATGCGCACAGGCGTCATCGGCGTCCCCTGACCAGGCACATTGACCACACCCGGCCGAGTAATAGCCTGCTCGCGGAGATAACCCGGCACGACAGCCTCATGCATACTGTTCGGCCGCTTCTCGACCTGCTGCCCCTTAGACCCAGCGTGCCGACGAGTAGGCGAGCCAGTGTAACCTCCATTGGCAGAAGTATGCCGTTGCTCAAGGGACGGCCTCGAGCTGCTAGGCCGACTACTGCCGTTGCCGTTAGACTTGCGCGCGCTATCGCCAGAGCCAGACCAGCCATCAACGTAGTGCGGCTCTTGAATAGCTTCGATCAGCCGGTCAGCCTCGCTCCTGCTGCTGTGACCTGAATTCATGCTCGTCGTAGACATCGCGCTGCGCATGCTTTCCCGCCCACCGCTGTCGGCACTGCCTCTCCGTGCAGACGAGTTCTTCCTTCCGAGCCCAGAGGACTGTCGTTTCACACTGCTCTGTCCACGGTTGATGAGCGTGAGCTCCCCATCTCCAGGACTGACGATAGGCGGCGTGCAGGGCTTGTCGTCACCCATAGGTGTCACACTCCCGGTGCTGCCGTCTCCCAAAGGCGGCGAAATAGCCTTAGTCGTACTTTGCTGAGAGCTTTCCGCGCCATCGACCTCGCCTTCGGGTAAGTCAAGCGGGAATTGAATGACGAATCGACTGCCCTTCCCATCCTCACTCTTGAGCCGCAGTTGGCCATTCATGTTTCTCACGATCCGCGCCACAACCGCGAGTCCCAAGCCCAGGATCTGCCCTTCCGCGGACTTCTCATCGGCGATAGCCTTCTGACCCATATTCAAGCCTGTCAGATCTTCGCCTTCACTCTGCACCTGCTCCAGCTCCCTGAATAATGCGTCTAGCTTCTTCGCAGTCATGCCAGAGCCGGTATCGCTGACAACGATCTCCACGTCAGCCGTGGTCTCGTTTCTCGAAGCAAGGTACATCTCCACCTTCACCCCACCCTCAGTGGTGTTCTGTATAGCGTTCGCAGTGATGTTGCTGATAGCCTGTCGAATCCTCCTCGAGTCTCCAACGACTTGCGGCGGCAGGCCGGGGTGCTCGATCACTTCATACTTGATGCCCTTGCGTCTTGCGTCACCAGCAAACATATCAGTAGCTTCCTTGAATACGTCTTTGAGTTCGAAGACCTCATCCCTAGTAAGCTCGCCGCCCTCTTCGGTCTTCGTCAGATCCAGCAGGTCATTGATCACGTAGATTAAGGACTTGGACGCCGAATGCGATTTGGCGAGGTTATCACGGGTCTCCTGGTCGAGGGAGCCTTCCAGCGCGATCTCGAGGTAATTGATGATGGCGTTCAGCGGTGTTCGCACCTCGTGGGCAGAGTTGGCAAGGAGCAGACGAGTGAGCTGGCTATTCTGCAGAGCTGCTTCTTTCTGCCGCCAAACGTCGATGAATTTGCCGTAGACTAAGCAGAGTACTGCTGCCGTCTCTATCTCCTCCTCCGTCCATTCACGACATTTGCCCACGACTTTTTCACTCCACGTGCGGAAGCTCTTGCGAGGCTCGAGGTACCCCTCGGTACCTTCCTTGATGAACTTCTCATACGGGTTTCCTGCCCACTTCACCTCTTTCAACTGGCCCTTCCGGAAGAACACAATGAAGTCGTGGCCTGATGACGACAAAGGAACAAGCAGGAGCCCAGCAATAACGATGAAACCGGGTGGGTATCGAAGATCTGGGAAGTCTGTCTTGATATCCTGCGAGGTCATGACATTGGTTATACTGCGCATTCGCAGATATTCCAACATCGCTAGCGCTTCTTGTGACTGCTCAATATGACCAAGAATCTTCGTCTCGTCGTGAATAGACAAAATGCCAAAGTCAGCGTCGAACAGCTTCAGCAGATCCTCCGAAGATGCGATGATGTAGCCAGACGGGTTCGCGCTCGTGGGCACAGTGTTAATGAGCTTCCGTGCTTGCAGCCGCGATGCGTACGACAATCGCTCAATGTTCCGTGAGGCAGTATCGCCGACAAGTCGACACATCTTCCTGATTGGGAACGAGACTCTCATGCCCTTACCACCATATCCGTGGCATGCGATTAGTCCCCAGAGCTCGTCAAAAGCATTGATGGATATCGACATCGAGGAGCGTACGGCCATGTTAGCTAAATACTTCAGATGTATAGGCGACATAGCTCGCAGGTAGGCGTGAGTGAGGTCTAGCGGATTCTCCAAGTCTTCGACAGTCCGGCACACCAGTCGCGCGGTTTCAAGATCGCGATCATACAGCATGCGTACTTTATTCACCTTGTACAGATCCCGTGCTTGCTTCGGAATGTCCGATGCAGGAAAGTTCAAGCCCTTGTATAGATCCTTGGTCGCCCGCGGATCAACAAGTTCAGTCACGACCCGCCCATTCCATGCCTGGTCGAACTGATACACCATCACGCGATGGAAGCCGGTGAGCTCCTTGACGACACCGACTAAGATCTTCAAAAACTTATCCAAATTCGGCGCCGCCGCAAGCTGCTCCTGCACCTGTGACATGATGTTGAAGACTTCCATTGCAGCTGCCTCGCCTTTCCGCTTGCGTGCGCTTCGCAAGACTCTCAGAGGCTTGCTGCTGTTCTGGGTACTTTCCACGAGCTCCTCCTCGGTTGGCCTGCTATCCAGAGTGTCCTCGGGCGGCTCAGGCGTCGCCTCATTCGGTGGAACAAGCGGGTTGACCGGGTCGTCTTCGAGTTCGAACTCACATATCAGTAAGTTCTTATGTCTGTCGTTGATATGCATCGCACACCACAGCTTCTGATTGCGCCCTGATGGTGCGCGAATCGACATGGTAAAGACCTCTGGGCCATTCACCACTACATCCGCATCCTCGTCGCGGATGAAGTCGACATGGTCCAGCAAGTTGTCTCCTTGTTCTTCCGACAAGATGTCAGTGAAGCTCTCGAGTGCAAAAAGCTGCTTCGGCGTGAACCCAATCATCTGCTTCGAGTTCTCACTGACGACGCGCACCACGAGCTTGCCCTCTTGCTGCTCCTCCAGCGCCATGAGCAGGCCAAAGCTCTGCACGGCGCCAGGAATGTGTATCGGCTCGTCCTCGCATCGCTGGAGTGTCTCGCCACCCCGTCCAGTGATAATCGCATGTCCACCTTCCGAGACCACATGCTTGAACCGAGCAGTGACAAGCGGCTCCAAATCGTCAATACTCGTACTAGCGAACGACGGAGCCGCTGGAGAAGCTGCACGCGGCTCGCCCACGACACTGGGAACCGTAGACCCGGTGCCATTACTCGCAGTGTCATCGTGTCCGCCGGTGAAGGTATTCGAGAGCGCACCAGGCTGCTGTCGATGCCCAGACGGGTGTCTTATGGACGATGCCGTCGAACGAGTGCTGTCCAGTGATGTTCGCTTGTTCGCAGTCCCGCTCGTCTCTCTTCGCGGCTCGCTCGGTTGGGCGGGCTGTCTAGTCTGTGACGGACTCTGCTTATCGGACTGGAGCGACTGCCGACGTACTCGTGAGGCGGTGGGAAAGTAACTATCGCCTTTCCGCTGCCCGGTTCCGGGCGTAGGCGTAGGATCCACAGATACTACTGACCGGATTGGGAACACACGATCAGCAGCCGCAGGACTCAGTGGACCATCGACCTGCGGCGGCGGTGATCGAGGCTGATCTGCAAAATTGACCGCTTTGGGCATGGACTGCCCGCCCTCTGCCAAGTTCGGTGCCTTTCTGCGAGGTGGGCCTGCACTGGTATTCGCGCCCTCCTCGGAGCCGGATGCAGTAGGTGCGACATCTTCGCCTGTCGCGCTGGTGGTTCTTGCATCAGTAGCCTGCTCAGCTGACATTGCGTGCGGCGACGACTGCCCAACCGGCGTGGCCTCTCCACGGTCTCCCGTGATTGCGGCTGTCGGCCGGTATGCCGTATGCTATGTTCCAGTATTTCCCATGCGCGTTGCGCCGTACACTTTCTCCTGTATGTGCTTGCCCCGCCTCGGTGCTCTGCTCCTTCCTCACCGTCAAGGACCTAAAAGCCCGACAGGTTTTGCCACTCTGGCAGTTTCGAATGAATTGCGACGTGCATGAGGTCGCGATTGGTAATTCCCAGCTCGCGTATCGATGATCGTGGTGTATGCGATGCTATGGGCACGCAAAATATGTGATGTCGTCTTCGGGGGGGACGTCCCTTGTCAAGTGTTACCAGATGCTGTTCCAAGGACGACTTTCGAGATGAGGCGTCGAAAGTGGGCCTGTGGCTTTGCCGTACGCACCGCCAGCCTGGGATGTGATTTGGTCGACTCTGCTACAGCTTTACAGTGTATTGTATGGTCTTTTGGTCATGTAAGGAATACGAGACGAAATTCCTCCGTAAATGCACAACCACAGCAGAAGACGTTGTGTGTATCGCAGCGAGGTGGAAACTGCCCCCGCGGCAGCAGCGAACCGGAAGTGAATCTGAGATCGATGTTGTCTCGAGTCAAGACGGCAGCGAAACACCCGACAGCCCTACCTTGGACTCTGCGCAATCTGATTACCCTTCCTACGCGAAGCTAGCTACCCCGTCTGCATCGTCAGTATGATCAAAGATGTCTTCAGTCTCTACGCGGTGGATATAGCATTATTGCAGAATTCTTCCTGCCATCATCATCAACGCAGGAGTGCAGGACGGCACAGAAGCATGGGGTCGGAATGACGGGCGGGTGTCGATCATCACTTGGATCATGACCGTGGCAGCAGGAAAAGCCCGCAAAGGCCCCACGAGCTCATCGATGATCGGACTGTTGATACTCGGGACGACAATCCGTACTTACAAGGTTCTGCCATGTGCTTCACAGTCTTTGCAGGTCGACGTGCTATACCTTCGAGACATAGGCAGGGTATGACACCGTGTGATCTAGCACACATCGCAGTCAGATGGACAAGATCTATCTGCATGTACTTTCCCTAGCGGAGCCCGATGCGCCGTTGCGCAGTGGCTGAAGAATCGGCATCAATCAATTCCGTCGCCGCTGATTCGCCGGCTACAGACGGCCTTTACCCTGTGAAGTTCGTAGCCTGTGCCACTGACGCCGTCGAACATCATTACACATCATTTGCCTAGCAATCTGTGTATTCTTCCTTCTCACACTCCCATGTCTCCCATCGTGCGCTCTTTGAAATGTCATCGACCATGGCAACTTCACCAGCACAAAGTCGGCCGTCGCGACCGCCACGACCAAGGCGAGGGACGGCCACACCAGAGCTTGACACTGGGATGCGGAATAACGAGTTGAAGATCATATTCGCCTCTGTTGGGTGCACCGACTCGAGGCTGATAGATGAACTATTGCCGTCGCTGGCGGATATTCCAGATGTCTCTCTCCGTGCAGTGTTGGATAAGGGCTATCGCGGGCAGGATATGATTAAAGCTTCAACATATTGCCAGACGATGCCAAACGTCGCCCGACAGCTTGCATTCAGGGATGTTGTGGAGATTGAACAAGAGGCAGCAGAGCTGTGTGAGTGGGCAGACTTGCTAGTCATCGCGCCGATGGACGCGAACAACTTGGCCAAGATGTTGCATGGTGATACAGACAATCTGCTACTGGAAGTGCTGCGATCTTGGAACGTATCGAAGAAAGTCTTGATGGTGCCGGGAATGTCTTCGCTCATGTGGGAGAACCCCATGACGAAGAAGCAGCTTACCAAAATACGGCGGAAGTGGAACTTTGTGCAAGTGCTGCACCCACTGCTGTGGGCGTTCGAGGGTGACAGGAAGAAGATCACATCCTGGGAAGCACTTGAGGAGGTCACGGAAGCCGTGCGCAATCAGGTCGATCTGATGAACATTGGCAAGGACGTGCAAGTCTCGCCGAGCCAACGTCAGGTCTTCTCAGAATATACCAGCACTTCGAGCAACCGCCTGCCGCCCGAGCTGTGGTCGCTCATCATCGATCACACAGGCGACTGGGAACTAGCGCAGACATTACACATCTACACCAACCTCCCGCCACCGCCCGAATGGACCTGGCACACCAAGCCCCAAGGCCCGCGAAACTACATGGAAGCTCTCGAACTGACCATCCTTCGTGGCAATCTTGCAGACGTCAAGCACTTCATAGCAACTCATAGCGTGCCTCGCTGGCTGTCTAAACTTTGCATAAAATTAATCATGCGGTTCGCAATGACAGACTTGCTCGCTTACCTTGAGACTACCCACCATACCCTCTTCTGGACAACTTTTGGCCACACGTTCCTCCCTGACAAAGCATCCTCGGTCTTCGGCCGGACCGAGATTCTGGAATTCTGGCGCACCTCCCCCTCGTTTCTGACCAAAGAGTACAAGCCCGAAGCCCTCGATGGCGCCTCTCGTGCTGGCTTCGTCAACGTGCTAGAATGGTGGCAACACAGCAACCTCCCGCTAAAATACACCGAAGCCGCCATGGAGCAAGCGAGCGCACAAAACCACATCCCCGTCCTCGAATGGTGGCGCACACAGTCTTCTCCTCCCGGAGAGCCCTCCTCTCCGGACTCCACATCGGGATCGCCTCCTCTGCGCCTCAAACCAGGTAAATCCCTCGTCTTCGCCACCCAAAATGGGCACCTCCCAGTGCTAGACTGGTACCTCACATCCACCCTTCCAACGTTAAGCTTCCCACACGAAGACACAGTGCCTAAACTCGCGTCTACACATAATCATCCGTCGCTCTTAGCGCTCTGGCATTCCCACAAGGGCAATAAAATGCAGTTCGATAACCAGGTTCTCATCGGCGCTACGAAGGGCGGACACGTGGAGGTGCTCGAGTGGTGGAAGAAAAGCGGGCTGAGGGTGGAGTATAAGACCTGTGATGTCGAAGAGGCGTTGGAAGATGGGCTAGAAGGTGAAGGCGGGGTAGGAGTGAGAAGGTGGTGGGCTACAAATGGGTTGAATCTAGGGGTGGGGACGAGTGAGTGGATGAGGGTGAAAGTTCTGTGATGTAGTGAATCTCACGGATGGGATGTGTTGGGCTTGTCTGGTCGAGGGTGTTTGGGAATAGGCAAGTACTTGCGGGCATTGCGATGCATGGGGAGGGGTCACGAGAAACATGTTATACGACTCTCGTCTGTCACTTATATGGAGTATCTTCGCTCTCATGACCACGTCAGTTGTGCAGAGGATCTGTCTTCGTTATCGTGGCGTGGAGTGTCCAGCTGGTAGCAAGTGAGATGTTGACCACAGAGCATTCATTATTCACCCTGGTCATCGTTTCCACTACAGTACCTATATGCAATGCCGGCATTCCCGATAAGGATCTGCCGTCCTATCTCATCATCTTCCACATTTCCCCTTCACACCCACTCCCATCTCCCTACCTCATCATCTCGATTCGCACCAGAGCTTCACCACCGACCCACGTGGTGTGGTGGCATCGCATTCTCAGAACCTGGAGTGCAGCCGCCATAATGCAGCCAAGTCGCCAAGTCAGCATGCGTCCCGCAGCGTTGGAGCTCGTTTGGGAATGTCGATTGCAGAGCATAGATAGCAGAGCTGCTTACGAGAGACTTCGTCGGATTACTATTTGATGTTCGCCTATCTGGCGAAGATCAGATGTTGATAGGTATATCAATGGCACGGCAGGTAGGTCTTGCGTGGTAGTCTCCACGAAGCCTCGAGAGGTAGAGCATTCGGCATGGCAAGCTTTCTGTTTTCTCTCATTGCTGTTGCGTTATCGGTGACTTCAGTCGTTGCTGCGCCCTTTAAACGCAATCCTTTCGCCTTTCTGCAGAAAACGAGGTCCGACAGTGCGATCTTCCAGTTGGGCAATATCACTTACTTGGCCAATACCAAGTATCCAAAGGCAACTTTAAGTGCCGGGCGTGGGCCACGAAATGATGTCTCGGACGTGCCACTTACAGTGCTGTACACGAACGCATCAGTCGTTACCAGGGACATACTCGAGTCGACAATCGCAAGCTACCTCGAGACCGATGATGTCTTCTCCCAGGATTTCCTCGCCGGGCTTCTGCTATCGTCGACAGCACCCGGCAAAGCTTCGGTCGATGCCTCTGCCACGAGTTACATTCAGAGCTTAGGCATCGAGCACGTTGTGTACAGCAGTGCGTTCAGCAAAGTCGGAGGTCATGGCGCACCCTCTGCGGCGTACGTTGATATCAGCGTCAGCCCGAATCTGCCTCCAGGTCCGTATCTTGCTTCGTTCTCTGGTGGTTCAATCGCGCTATCGACAGTCTACCGACTGTATGAGGATACATACCGCGACTTCTTATACGGATCTTACGACCTCAATGATGGCAATGGCACGCACGCTTACCTCGACTACTCGTTTCCGAGCTTCGGATACCCTGCGATTCCCATCCCATCGCGACTGTACAGCTTGACAGATACTCGCGCCATGGCCGGCGACCGTGTGGCCATCAAGGATCTGTACGATATCAAGGGTCTCAAGACCACCGGCGGCTCTCGAGCGTGGGAGTATATCACCTCGCCCGCATCAGCAAATGCTCCTTCAATCCAGCGAATTGCTGATCAAGGCGGCGTACTTGTAGGCAAATTCAAGCTGGCTCAATTCGCCTCGGGCGCCAATCCTTGGGACTGGCAAGATGAACATTACCCTTTCAACCCTCGAGGTGATGGTTGGCTTACCTGCTCTGCGTCTTCCTCCGGAGGCGGCTGCTCCATTGCAGCCTACGACTGGCTGGACTTCGCTATTGGCAGCGACACTGGCTCGTCTATGAGACGTCCAGCAGCAGTCTCGGGAACATATGGCCAGCGCCCAAGTCAAGGACTCATGTCTCTCGAAGGCGTCATGCCACTCGGTGGTGCGACTGACACCGCTGGAGTCTTCTGCCGCGATCCAGTCAAGTGGTCCCGATTCTCCAAGGCGTGGTATACACCCTCCCTCTTTCAATCGCCAAACATCACCGGTCTCTCCGCCCTCGATGTCCCAGACAATCAAGGCTACCCGAAGACGATCCTCTACCCGACCGACTACCTGCCCCTGAACAACTCAGCCGCCCAAGTCATCCTGCAGAACTTCATCTCGAACCTTACAACCGTCTTCGGCATGACCGTAAAAGAGTTCAACTTCACAGCCACCGTCCAAGCCGCCCCAGACCCAGCCGTAAACAACCTAACCTACCTCTCCAACGGTCCCTTAGGCGTGATAAACGCCTACACGCAATGGGAAGCCGTCGGCAAACCTCTCATCACTGCCTGGAAATCCCTCTTCAACGGTGCCTTCCCGCCCATAGACTCCGCTCGGCGCCCAGGATGGCGTCGGTATAATCAGACGGCGAATACCGCAGCCGCCTACACCGCCGCGCAGGCGGCCAAGAAGCTTGCCGTAGACTGGTATGAGGAGAACTTGCAGTACAGCACGCCCGAGTCGTGCTCTGAGAGCTTGATGCTGTTTGATATCGGGACCAGTGGGTTCCCGTCGTATCGAGAGCTGAACTTGAACGGCTTCCCGAATACTTCATTCTTGGCTACTACGCCGAAAGGTGCGGCTGTCAGTGTCGCGAATATCTGCCCTATATACGGGTGTGCGGACTATGTGGTGCCGATTGGAGAGGTGCCTTACTTCTCTAACGTGACTTTCATCACTGAGATGGTCCCTGTGACTATTGATATGGTGGTTAAGAGGGGGTGTGACTTTGTGCTGTTGAATATGATTGAGAGATTGGCGGAGCTGGGTGTGCTGAAGACTGTTAAGACGGGGAAGACTGCGTTTTAGGTGGTATGAGATGCATGGATATGGAAACGATTGATGATCATGATATGCAGGACTGTGGAAGGGCAGTCAGTGATGCTACTATAAACTTACATAGACGTCTGATCAGAAGCGGCAGGATATCCGTGAGATACGAATCTTAGTCCTCGGTAGCACCTGGTTCACAGATCTCGGGTTGGCATACAGCTCGGCAACTTCAAACAGCTTGGATATCGTCGTTCGCGGTCAGATTCGCCATCACACTACGTTCATAGCTTCAAACTGCTGTAGAGATCTGCAGATTCACGCATCCACCGCTTGACGCTCGTGAAGATGACGAAGTCCGTTCTGAGTGCCACGGAAGCAACACCCGTGGAGCATTACAAGGATCCTGGAGAGTCGCACAGCTCGAGCGTAGGACAGTGGCTGAGCGCGCGCCGTGGATGATCCCGTCCGATTTCTTTGTACGGCTCCCTCGACAGCGTCTAAATGGCGAGATGCTATAATGCCAGTGGTGATAGTGTGCTCATCGTAGAAATGGAGGTTGTCACGACGTCACTGGACGTCTGCGAAGGCGGCATCTCCGGCTTCCAGTATCACTGTCACAGCAACATTGTGTTGACTGTAGTGAGTCGGCAGCATTTCGACTGTCATCGCGGGCGAGTCCAGTAGCGGTGATCTGGCGAAGGGACTGCAAGACCATCTCGCCGACAACCAAACACAGCAACTGCTGCCGAATCGCGGACCGTCCCCAGAGTTTCGAGACATCCGTCTGGGCCGCCGCATCGACCAATACAGTACAACAGAGTCATCATTGACCGCAGGCCGAGTCACCATTCGCGCCCTTCACCGACATCTCGGACGGGCCATCTTCGCTTCTTGTAGTGGGTAAGTAGGAACTTGGGACTTCTTGTGTTCTTTGTATCACGTTTGCGATTCGCCGCAGCCGCCCACACCCTTGTCGGTCCACGAACACCCGACGACGTCAAGTCTCGAAGCTCGTGACAGCCTCGACCGCCGCCCACGAGACCAGCCCCATCGCCTGTCTCAGCCGCTGCAACATCGCCGTCGCCGTGCAACAACTTCTCATAGCTGCATCTTCACCATCTTGAACCTCTGACAGGCTTTCCAACACGGCTCATCCTCCACAACACGCCAGATCAGCTTATCAGTGCTCCATCTCGACCTTGGTGCCTCAGTGCATACACCGGACCCGAAGCCCGACTGCCTGCTGCCTCATCAATTGCTGCTGCGCAACTCGTGCCTGATGGACTAAGACACTTTGACGCATCCTCTAGATCTGTGCCTCGACTCTCGCAGTCACCACATACACCTCTGACTCTTCGCCGCGCGAGAGTTTGTGAACATGGAGCACGCAAGCCACGGGACTCATAGCGTGACATCGGCGTAGCAAAGGATCTCGACCCTGCTTGCGTATCTTCTTAGCCAGCATCAACGATTCGGTCTTGACTAGATCGGGCTGCACCTAGCTCCCTCTAGCTCCGACCACCACCTACACAGCAGCCATGCATCAGAATCCTCGTCCAGCGCCTCGCAGCGCGGCGAGTGCCAGCAACCCTGCGACAAATCCGGAGCGGACGAACAATCTGAGAGATACTCGGGAAGCGCCTCCGCAGCGGATAAGATCTAGTGTCGACCTGGCCTCGTATACTGAGCGAGCGACTGGGGCGGCGGAGTCCTCGAAAGATGCTGCTGCGGCGGAGAAGGACCGAGAGACAAGCAAGTTGAATCAGATCATACAAGTGCGTTGTGCCGTTAAATGAGTGTTGCTCGCGAGCCTGTGCTGACAGGTACTTTGTTCAGAACTTCCATACGAAGGCTGCGTTGATGATATGTTCGTCTCGAGCCACGCTTCCACAGGCGTACGGGAAAAGTGGAGAGGCGAGGCAGAATAAGTGGGTGAGTTGTGCTCCTTTTCCGTTGCAAATGTTGTCAGGTATGGTGTTCGGAGGACGTATGCGGTGGGAACGTGTCGCACAGGAGTCCAAGGGAGTACGGAGAAGATGTTGAATCCTCTCTGTGACCGCAAGCTCTTGTCGTGAGAGACCACTTGTCGCCCAGAAGCAGATGCTCTCCTATGTGCATGGTCTTGCGAGACAAACCCCTGCAATTGTCTGATGAGACTGCCGAACACCTCCTAGCCGCATGCTGACGACGAGTCGTACAGTTCAATGTAGTCCTGAATGAGACAGAGGCCTTATTAGAAGACCTCCAAGACTGGCGAAGACCAGACTTGCACGACGATCCGCCACCTCCACTGGAGATCGAAGTCTACCTGGACGCTTCCCAGATCTCGCAAACCCAAGCTCTTACCATAGTCGACGAGCAAGGTAAGCGCTGGGACGTCGCGGACTCCTTGAGGACTTCTGCAGACTCCAGCCCAAGACTAGACGGTGCTCCAGAGCGTGAGATCGTTCTCGAGCGTTGGACGATTGAAATGGGCGAAGCAAGCCGGTACAAGGCTACTCAGCTCAACGACGCGTTGCCCAATGTCTACAAGAAGGGTGTTGTGCTCTTCCGCTCTTTGTTTACTTTCTCACGCTTGTTGCCAGCGTGGAAGTTGCACAGACGACTGAGTCGACAGCCTAGCAGTGTGCAGCCGCTGAAGTTGCGGTTTCGCATAAGGCAGGGCGGAAGTGGAAGCTTGGCGAGTTTGGATCAGGATCCGCTACAAACACCGCTTTGTCCAACTGATCTCCACGACAGTGATACAAACATCACTGAACACCACGCATTCCCGCCACTGCTTTGTGCGGCTGGTCCACTGTCGATCTCAGTCGACTATCGTACGAACTGCGACCTTTATATCGCAGACGCAGAAGCTCTTCTCAGCTCCCGCTTCGCTGGGCTAGATGCGTTTACTAGCTACTCTGAAGAAGCTGGTAGTGGTGCTGCTCGGCACCGTGGTGATCTGGATTTTAGCTCACCCAGAGGAGACATTCCCTCCTCGAGGCCTCGTGGCCTGGCTCGCGCTCCAGATCTTCATCACCGCGATCTGCTGGGTGGTGGTCGCAGTGTACCGCTTCGTTCTCCCCCTGTTGGGAGTAGTAGTCGAGGAGCACGAGAGGCAGGCTTGGCGGGAGGCGCTTTGGCTAGCTTAGGCACCTATCACACAGCGACGCAGCGACAATCACCGGTATCTGCATTGCAACATCGAGCAACGGGCAGTGATTCGAGCAGCATGGACGACAAGCCATCCAACCGCGGTGGTACACCACAGTCGATACCGAAATGCGACTTCCTGAAGAACCCGCCTTTCAAGGCCGGCTCAGTCGCCACATCCCCTCGCAATGCACCTTCACCATCGACATCAGCACCCCGACCCACAGCACTACCCAGCAGCTCTTTCCAATCCAAGCGCCTCTCCCTCAACACCCTCCCCCAACAGGCCCTCCGCAACCCGATCATGACCGAAGCACCTTCACCTGGCTCCTCATCGCCTAAACCTACGCCAGTACAGCGCTACAGTAGCTCCTTCGCCAATCGCAAGAAGTACACTCGTCCTGGCGAATCGACAACGAGTTCCGGCCGCGGTAGCTCATCGAGCAAGGAAAAGTCCGGCAACATCGAAGGCACTCCCGGTAGCTCAGGTAGCGTACGCACAGACGAAGACGACATCGCGGCGTTCATCTCCACCGTGGAGCGGAGCAAAGATGCGTTCTCATCACCTGCACGCAACAACACGCCTAGTACCATCAATCTTGCCAAATTTAAAGGCATGACCACAGCCTCCTCAGAGCTCGCAGACGAAATGAGCTCCTCGAGCCTCATACAAACGTCCCTCACTCCGCCATCACGTCGTCTGAGCAATGTGCCTGGGCTATCTGTGAGTAGCTCGCCGAGTAGGGCTATGGCTCATGCTCCCCATGTGAGGAGCAGGCTGAGCACGCAGAGTATTGCTGAAGAGAGGGAGGAGAGGAGGGAACTGGAGAGGGCTCAGGAGGAGAGCGATGAGGATGAGCCGTTCATCTTCCAGCAGGATAATCTGGAAGACTGAGTGGGCGCTTCTTCATATAAGGAATCGATGGGATTAGCGACGCGTTTGGGTCAATCATGTGCATCGCAGAATCGATAGCTTATAAGCACAACGTCAATATCTGCCTCCCTGTTCTACACCAGCGTCAGTCCCTACTGCCTTTGTAGGTGTACCGTCCCAAGATCAAAACCGTCGCTGTGAGCCTCAGTCCTTTGGTACGTCGTCAGTCGGTAGCGTTTGACTATGTTCATTGCTCCGACGTATCGTCTTATATGAGGATCTATCACTAAACACATGCTGAATGATAGGCCGTCACTTGAGTAGTCCATAATCGGGATATAACATTAGCATCAGAACGCGCGAGAAGCAGCGCAGTATACCTCACGTTACCAACTACATGTGCTACACATCATCAGAAACACCCCGTCACTGAATGCTAGTCGTGACTGTTCACTTCCAAACTGACCCTCTCTTCCGTTTGATACACTTCACAGCACCGTGGCATCGCAAAGGACACAACAAACGCATTTCACTCGCACCCTGTGTGAGACCACTTCGGTCGGCTCACCTCATCACAGCTTCACCGCTCTCGCCGAGCTATTCCCATCCGCGAATGGCTTGAAGCCGGCAAATCCGTTCTTCTCGCACTCCTCCAGTTTTTGTCGATAGCCTTGCATGCCGCCGAAGAAGAAGCGCAGACATCGCCGCTTGCCAGCGATGTTGGCGCCGAAGATCCAGTTGTCCTGCGAAGATGTGTTAGTCACTGAGTTGCGGAGAACGTACTGATGACCTTACCTCAGCCTTCCAGAACAGCGAATTGGCGGCAAGCTCTTCGCACAGCTTGCTCCAATCCTTCTCAGCTTCAGGGGTAGCCTCGATAGCTTTCGGCTTGTCGTCGGAAGATGACTCGGCCGCGCCGATGAGGTTGTTGATGAAGCGGACTTGGGTCTCGACTGCGGGTGGGATGTTCGTGAAGGGCCCCTTTGGACCGGCTACGATGCACAAGTCAGTATCGGGATCAGGGGCAAGAAGATTCGAAACGCACTGATAGCAAAGAAGTTCGGAAACCCAGGCATCGTGAAGCCCAGATAGCTCGTCGGACCAGGCCCCTCCCATGCATCCGCCAGACTGATGCCGTCCCTCCCGTGAATGTTGATCCTCGTGTAGTTACCCTCTACAGCGTCAAATCCCGTGGCGAATACTAGCACATCAAGCTCGTGCAATTTGCCATCCGAAGTCCTCACGCCCTTCGCCTCAACCCGCTCGATCGGCGTCTCCTTCAAGTCGACAATGTCCACGTTATCTCGATTGAACTGCTCGTAGTAGGTACCACCCCTCGCCTGGCCATCACAGAGCGGCCTGCGAGCATACACATCCGTGGGCTTGAGTTTCTTCGCCTTCTCCGGATCCTTGACAATTTGACCAATCTTCTTGCGAATGAACTCACACGCTGCTTCGTTCGCTTCAGGATTGAACGTCAAGTCGTTGAAAGTGCCGAACATGAAGCGGAACCCATTCCCCTTCTCCCAATTCTCTTGGAAGACTTTCTCGCGCTCCTCGGGCGAGGCGTCAGAGAACGCTCGCTCGCTTTCCTTGAAGCCGAAAGCTGTGATGGAGTTCCAGACGCCGTCCCAGATGGTGTCGTAGTTCTCGTTCACCCATTTGCGGTACTCGTCTGTGACGACTTTGTCGCCTGAGGGGACGGAGTACTGAGGGTGTCGTTGAAAGCAGGTCAAGTGGCTGACTTTGCCGGCTATGTTGGTGATGACTTGGACGCCCGTAGAACCGCAGCCCACAACACCCACGCGCAAACCAGTAAGATCGAGGTCCTTGGGCCATTTCGCCGTGTGGTGGAGTTGACCTTGGAAGGAATCAAGGCCATCGATCTCAGGGTAGTTCTGTTTGCTCAGCAGTCCGAGCCCGGTAACGAGGTAGCGGCATTCGATCTTGCCTTTCCCCGAGGAGACATCGAGCTTCCAGGTCTGCGAACTGTCGTCCCAGTTTGCGCCAACGAGCTGCGTGTTGAACCGCATGTCCTTGCGCAGATCGTGTCGCTCGACAACGTGCTCCAGGTAGGCCAGGACCTGCGGTTGCTTGACATAGTGCTCCTTCCATTCGTAGCTCTTCAGCAGTTCCTTGTCCCATGAGTATCTATACACGTATGACTCGGTATCGCTCATCGCCCCTGTGTACGCATATTAGGTTGCGTATCGCTACACCACTTATGTAAACGAACCTGGATAGAGATTCCAATACCACGTGCCACCAACATCGCCAGCTTGGTCAATGACCAGACATTTCAGTCCTTGAGCGCGAAGGAGGTAGAGCTGATAGATGCCTGCGAAGCCAGCGCCTACGATGACAGCGTCGTAATGCTCCATTTTGTCACAAATGAAAGGCTGAGAGGGTAGCCAATGAAAGGAGAGAAGATTGTTTCGTCCTTACCTCTGATGACCAGGGCAGTGATCGAACTGCATCTTGCCTACATATAGTGCCTTCGGATGCATGTAGGTACATAGGTTAGTAGAGCTTCAAGAGGGGTTCGTGACCTCCGCACGAAGGTCGGGAATGTCATGGGCTGCTACATATCGCAGTAAGCGGGAATGATCGTACCCTCGAGCTGTCGTTGGTCAACTCGTCGACTACGCTTCAGCTCCCACATCGCCAGCCGGAAGTATACGCTGGTGTGGAAGTAGTTGGAGAGACGGTTATCGCCAGCGGCAGACAAACGTGCAGTGTGCTCGGACCAACGGCAGAGCATCAACGGGAAGTCACAGCGAAGTCTTTCGAAGACGACATTAATGCGTAAGTACATCACTTCTCATGAGCATTTGCTAGGATGCATCATGAGTTCTATAGAGACGTATACGTACAGAGCAGGAGTTCGCAAGGTGTTTTCGTGTTCTGGTGACAACCCTCACTTCACCGGCTTGACACCCTTATGTATCGCCGCAATACCCAGACTCAGATCCTCCCATCCTCCTTCCAAGCCCTCCCCTCTTGCGCCAGGCACCACAAACCCAGCCTCTTGTATCATACCCGCAAAGTCCGACTGCTTCGGAAACCTCTCGATGCTCTCAACGAGGTACTGATAGCTATCCCGATCACTCGCGACAAGCTGTCCGATTAGCGGAATCGCACTGAAGCTCCATCGCTTGTAGACTGCATTGAACAGCGGATTTCCTAGATTTGGCGCAAACTCGAGACATGCAAAGACTCCTCCGGGCTTGAGGACCCGGTATGCCTCTTTCAGCGCGATGTCTTTGTGCGTGAAGTTTCGAATCCCGAATGCGACTGTGTAGAGGTCTATACTCGCATCTGGGATGGCACTGAGATCCTCTGCGTTTGCTTCGAGGAAGTCTATGCGCCCTGCGGCGGCGTAGGGCGTTTGCGATAGCCGCTTTCGACCTTCTGCCAGCATCTCCGGGTTGATATCTGATACTGTAACATGTGCTGTGGTATCGCGATTCACCCGTGTTGCATGCTCAAGCATACGCAGGGCGATGTCACCTGTCCCGCCGGCTATGTCCAATATCCTTTGACCTTGGCCTGAACTTGCGCTGCTGGGTCGAATGCCAGGATTGAGACCTCGCACGAAGTGATCCTTCCATAGTCTGTGTATGCCGAGTGACATGAGATCGTTCATGGTGTCATAGCTGGATGCTACTGAGGAGAATACGCTTGCGACTGCACACTTGATCAGCAACATGCTTCCGATTCTCTCGAAGTCTCGTACAAGCATACCTTTGCTAGCCTTCAAGCTCTCCGCCACAGTGTCGAAGCCAAAGTGTGTCGTCCGCTCCTCCGCCTTCTTCTCCTCCGCCGTACGCTCTATCTGCCATCTTGTCGAAGAGGCGAATGATCTTTGGCAATTTTGGCAGACCCACGGCGCTCGGTGGCTGAGGCGAACGCGCTTCGAGGCGCCCGATAAATGGGCGGACATAATGTCGAGGTGTGTTGAAAGGATATGAAGATGATCGGGGAACTCAAGCGAATGACATTCATCCGTCACCAAAGATGTGGCGTAGATAGACTTTGTGGAGCATCAAAGTGCCGCCGAGCCTCATATCTGGCCTTCAATGTGACTATTTCCGATCCAGACAAACATTAGATATGTATAACATGAGGCAACGACACGAACAGGAACTGCGCAGGTAGGGATGATGATGATGGTATGCTGGTTAGCTTCGTGTACTGTCTATATTATGTACGGCCGGCTGCGTTGCCTCGCAAGCCATCTGATCCCGACACCTCGCCATGCATCTAAGAAAGCAATCCTCTACTGGAACGTCCCATCTGCATTGCACAGTCTGGGGTGTGCTCCAACAGCGCACGTCTGCCAGTCGCTGATCAAGTTGCAGCTCCATCCACTCGGCTTCGTGGAATCACCACCGTTGTAAGTCGTTCTGTATGGGAAGCGGCAGTGGTTCTTCTGGAACTGGATTCCCCAAGCCGGAGTATCGTACCAGAATTTTGTGCCCTGCAGAGTGTCTGGTGCCTGACCCTTCTCGACCCAGTTCACCAAATTGGTGATGATGTTGTTTGGCGCAGACGAAGCCACACCTGACTGTCCGAACATCCAAGCTCCTGCGCCTGAGATGCCACCAACACCGCAGTGAGCCATACCAGCAACACGGAAGTATCGCAGGAAAGGATCGATCTGGGTGTTCGTGAGACCCATGGTCTTAGCAACCTTGAGGTAGTAGCGTTGCGAATTCGAGCTCGACACGAGAGGATCGGCCATGCCGTGGTACATCATGATCTTTCCGTTCGCGTTCTTGAACGCGTTCAAATCAGCTGAGAAAGCTGACGGGTTGCCGTGAAGGTTGTCGAGCGAGTCGGCAAGAGCGTAGTCGGATTGGCCCACGTTAGCGACATTGAAGGATGAGTCGTTATGGATGCCACCGCGGAACCAGTCTTGTGCGATACCCTGTGGGCCTCCGGACAACTGACCGAGGCGGAAGGCATCGTATTGGGCACCGTAAAGGAGCGACGGGTAGAGAAGACGACCCTGGGTGTCGTAGAGCTCGGTGAAGACCTCGTTGACAGTGTTGACTTGCGTGGAAGTAAGGCAGTTCGTGGTCACTGTCGCGTTGCAGGCGAGGACGGATGAATCGAAGCGGCATTGGGTAGGGTCTTCGAGGATGCCATCATCGACGCCATCAATCGCCTTGTCGCACTGCGCGAAGATCGCAGCTTGCACTGTAAGCCATTGCGTAGCGTTCAGGAATTTCGGATCTCCGACTGGACCGGTCAATTGCAGGAAGCGACTGCTCCAGTCTTGCAAGTGGTTGAAGTCGTTTGCAGATGATCCAGCAATGATGCCGTTGAAGTCACTCGGGTACTTCTGGGCTGACTGCAGACCTTGAGCACCACCGGCGGAACATCCGAGGTAGTAGTTGTAGGCAGAAGCTTTCTTGTAGAACTGATTGACGACAGACTTGCCGGTGACGACAGCTGCATGGCGGGCACGGTGGGACCAGTCGATAATGGCCTCGTTGTTGTTCAAAGACCAAGTCATGTCGAAGCTCGAGCCCTGCGCGGTGTTAGTGTCCGGACATCCTCGTATATCTTCAACTCTCAAGACATACATTGTGTCCTGCATTGTCGCCAATCGCAGCAAACCCGAGTCCAGTAACATATGCCATATCCACGTAGTGCACACAGCCATTGACACCGCCATTGTCGGTAGTCAAAGTCCTGCCATTCCACGAGCTGGCATTATTGTTCGGCAGCCACACCTCAGAGTACACGTTGCCGGTTCCCGAAGTCTTGATACCGAGGGTGACCTGGCAGACATCGACAGTAGGCGTGAAGGAGGTCGCGCAGCCGACGCTTGACTGGCCGGAGGCGGTGCTCACTGCCACGCCAGCAGCATGAGGTGTGCAGCTGTAAGGGGTGACCTGGAAGCCGACATTGAAGCTCAAGCTCGCGCAGAGAGCTGCGCAAGAAGCCAATGCCATCGTGATTAAAGTAGTAGCTGTTTCGAGGTGGTTTCTGGTTTCAGCTTTGCGTTCAGCAGTAGTTCAGTGCGCGAGTGCTCTGCCGTGAATCAAGAAACACTGCTCAAGAAGCGAGCAGCTATATTAGAAGTATGGAAACGAGTAATGAGTGTGGGCTGGCAACGACAGTGCACAGCGAAAATGGAGTAACAAACGCGAACGACGGCGGGTGGTAGAGGAAAAGGAGACTGGGGTCGCACGAGATTAATGTACTTTACCAGTAGCCGGGCGGCATCTCGTATGGCAGGGCCCGGAGTCGCAGCCGCGTGCAGTCGGTTGTGGAGGATGCTTATTCGAGCCGTGGCGGCAGAGCGTGGCCAATGCACACGATACAGCAGAAGATTCGCCGCAACCGCAGCCAAAGACGGAAGGAGGTGCTGTCAAATTTCCCTCCCGTTTGATCGCTGAACCCTTAAGTCAGGGCCCAAGCCACTGTGCTAGGCGCCCACTATTCACGCATCGAGATGCAGACATCTCAGCATTCTGCATGCTCTTGATATTGTACCCCAGTGACACTGACATGCTTGTCGCGTGGCCGTCGCATGTCGCGTGGACTCATCACAAACTTTGCCCGCAGTGTTGGACGACAAATCTCATAGTGTGCATCTAGCGCGCGTTTTCTGGCGTGACAGATCTAACGGCAGGAGCTAACACGGGTTCCTGCATGTAGGCGGTGCCGATTGGCTCGCCTTGGCGATATCTTCTCAGGTGCCGTGTAGGTTCTCGTTTGCATCTCAACATTGACATCCGTGATGCTCCCAACCAAGTCGGAGGAAGCGCAGCAGCGCATCGGACCTATTATGGTGAAGTCGTGTTCTATCGACAAGTCAGTCACGAGTCGCGATATTTACATTCAGGTCGGCGTGCGGCCGACCTATCAGTGGCAAGTAGCCACAAGCGCATTGTCAGCGGATCCGCACTCCGTCGATGTCGCACCTGATGAAGTCTTCTCGCTGGATGGCCGGTATAGACATGCGACGCTACGTCCCTACACTGAGCAGTGTCCGCAGAATCGGCGCGAACAGCTGAAGTGTGCAGTGGGTTATCGGTGGGTTCGACTCGGGTTTCTAGTCCGCTTGTTCCTCCTTGATCACTCCCTTACCAACGAGCCCAGTCCATGAACGTACTAGTGAAGTATGTGTGCTGAAGATTACGACCGCGGCCAATGCGACTTGAAATGAATTCCCTGGCCATCACATCACATTGAACTTGGCCTTCATGGAGCACTCCTTCGCCCTTGTCCTGCTCGCAGGCCTTCTCGTCCATCTCGCTAGCATATCTAGTGCAAGCAGGAGCTGGGGTTGCATCGGAGATGACACTAGCATTCCTGACACTCCCAAGTGCACTGGATGTCGGTGGAGTCTGTCATGAGAAGGCTGGGCCGCCGCGTGCGGTGAGTAGTGCTTCAGCTGGCGGCATCGCGGTGAAGGGCTGAGATGGTTGAGGTGCTATCTGGTATGATTTCGGGATGTGTTCAAACCACGGCGACTGTATGCTATCCGCTGAACCAGGTCTCGGCGCTCCGCATCATTGTGTCTATTATGGCGAGGGCCACACGGAGATACGTCACCCTCTCTCGACCGTCGACTTCGACTTTAAGGTCACCAGGCTGGGAGTGTCGTTAAACGACGTATCTCGACTCAGGTGTTACGTTCTGCACCCACATCTTTTCAGGCTATCGATCCGCGGATCAGGCCCTACGGTCGTGCGAATATATGAAAATGTAGCTAGTGCACTAGGACTCTACACGTGACGGAACTGCCGCTTCCTTTGAGTGATGCAGAGTGATCTGCATTGTCATTTTGAATGCCGGGATGTAGCAGCCGTTCTTAAGGCTGCATCTTATTACAGCTTGGGTCATGCTAACGGATGGCAATCCATTTCGTTCAGATGCAGAACGCGACAATGCCATTGAATTGGATGTAAGATCAAACGATGGTGCATGGTGCACTGTGACGCAAGAGCGCGCGGCGCAGCTATTCATGGCTTCCGCGGCTAGACCTTGATTGCGACTGGCAGCATCCCAGTGACGATCAAATCACGCACCTTGACTGCATCCATATCGGCTACATCCAAGCAAATAGATTTACAGCCATCAAGTCGAGCATCAATAATCGCGACTCGAAGTTGCGACACCGCGAGGTAGAGATCCATTGCGACAGGACCCCGCACGACCCGTACTAACAACGCTGGTAGCACCGGAAGTCCGTCACAGCACAACACAACTTTGATCAGCTCGAATTACGACAGCAATGCCTCCATCCACATCAAGCGCAGCTTCAGGCTCGTCGTCGACATCGACACTCGTCAAAGGGCCTATCAAGAACCCTCCCATCAAGCTGCCATGCTGGTGTGGCGATGACTGCTCCTGCTGCATCATTCCCTGCACAGTCATGTGAGGAACGAGGAGGCATGATGGCTTGCGGGACAAGCAGATCCAGTGGGCGAGGATGGAGCGTTGGCGGCTACAGAAGGGCGAGTAGTGATGCAGAGTGGGAGCTGGGCAGCGTCATGAGGATCGCATAAGGATGGTCGGCGTTACGGTGTACCTATGGGACTTGATGAAGAATGAGCGTGCATAAGGTATCCACCATTTTCGCACCCTGCTCTCCTGCTCTCCTGGTAACTGCGTAACTGCGACCACGCACTCGCAGCCAGCGTGTACTCCCACCGGTAAGTCGAAACGCACACCGAGAACAAGCTCTGTGTGACGTGCGAGCGGGCACAGATGTTGGTTCTCAGTCATTGGCAAAGCAGCATATGAGGCACGGTGGTCCTGTACGCCTAACCTACGTAAGATCGCATTTGCTTGGTACTTGCGCCTTTGCTACGCATTCCCCACAATACATTCGCTGCAGAAAGTGTTGAATGGCGACTGCGCTGGCCGTGCCGACTCATCCGGTAGCGCTTAGCAAAAGCACCGTCCTGGCCATGAGGCTCGAATGGTATGGAGTCGGAGTTGCTGCAGTGGCTGCTATTACCGGGGTACACGGCAGTCGGCGTTATTGGCGATGCATCAGCGACAGACTACGCGCAGATCCGTCCGTATGGATATTCCAACTGCGTTGCATATGATCGTATTCGATGCTGTGGGGTGTATGTCGTGCTTCCTGTTCTTCAGCTATGATCTCATCCCAGGTAAAGCGCTCATGTGTTCATCCCATCATCCCTGGGGCACTCTGCAGATACTCTCCAGCGTGTCGAATTGGGAAAGTGCTTACGAAGTTCTATTGTTCCACAGAAACGTGGTGACCCAACCTTACGTGCAAGGTCTCTTTCCGGCTGTCGCTGGCAGTCGCACCGGGCCCTCAGAGACCGAATTGAGACCGAATTGCAATAAGGTACGACGTAGGTGGCGTCCACGCGTCGGACTCCCAAAGCTTCAACCTCACCTCTCCGACTCCCTCCATGTAATTAACTTCCCGCTCCTTTTGTTTGGAACATTCTCGGAAGCTTGACAATGGTTAGGTGTGCAGAGCGGCGTACTCCGATGACATAGTCAAGAAAGTGTAACACAACGTGAGTTTGAAAAACCTCATGCACTGGCGAACTTATTACCACTAGTCGAAAGTGAAGGAAAGAACAGCCGGAGAAGCCTCGCGCAGCAGCTTCTCTCATCAGAATCTTCAGACAGAGCGCGAATTCACAACCATGTGCATCGCTCATCGGCTTCTTGTGCGTGGGAGGTCAATACCTGCGAGACCGCACGAACCGAAGTGCTAGCAGTGCTGCAGAGGAGAGAGCAAGAGAAACTAGAGAGGAGATTCCGTCAGCGTGGTCCGCTTCCTCGGTCGTGCAGAGACGCCCGCACATTTTCACTGACTCCCACAAAGTTTGTTCAAGCTACCAGGCGCTGCGATTCCCGGGGATACGTGCATAAGTCGAGTACCTACGTCCACATCTCCGCAGCTGGCGTTCACTCGTGCAGCAGCGCCGCTCGGTTGCGGCGGTGAGCATGCAGCCACGTATTTCCAGCAAGCCATGGCGTTCGACCCTGCGCTGACGTATTCTGGGACCTGACGAGCTGCAGCAGAGCCCTGTCGTGGCGCTCAATGGCAATCTGCCTGAGCAGTCCGGTGTGCATACATTCGCATCTCAAAAGCCCGTTACAGCAAGACCTTGTGCGTCCACGTGTGAAGCGGTCAACCTGTAGACCAGGCCAGAAGGCAGATCTACTGCGCTGATCACCACGTTGGCTACACGTGCGGGCCACGGCACCGTTCGCTGACAGGTTGCCGATCGGTCGCTTCTCAGGGTAATGCGAATGCTCGAGCACGTTGTCCGTCCATCTGCCCATTCCGGTCACTTGGACCCCATCGCCAAGAAGATTTCAAGACCCTCAAGAAGCCTAAGCAGCCAAGTGCAGAGCTTATGGTAAAGCTTAATGGTGACCACCCTGCGTCACGGCTTGGCCAAATGACATAGTTGACATAATGCGATGGCAACGCAAAGAGCTCCAGCTTCCTGTGACAGAGACTGGCAACTCTCGTGGAGTCCTGATTCAGCCAGCATCGCTGTATGCACATTCGTTTGCGGTCTGCGTTAGCAGCCTTACTGTCCAGCCGCCATCGAGAGGCAACGCTAGGTAGCACATTGGCATTCGCGATGCTGTCATGTAACGGTTATTTCTCATTCGCGTGCTATGACACGATACTTTCGGATCCACCTCACCGAGCCAAACTCTCCACTAGGACCACAGAGCTCAGGACTTGCGAACCGAAAGTGGCGCAAACGCTCGTTAAGTCTGTAGATGCAGAGTCCCTTTCAGTACATTGCGCGGGTGCCGATCATCCATGGTAGACTTTTGGTTCGAGCTCACGTACTCTGCATGAGTGCTTACCAGTGGATACACCCTGTCGTTCAGCTGCATGTCTCGCACGCCGTGGATTCTGCAAGCGAGTGCGGTGTCGTGCGGATCTCGAGAAAGCTGGCGGTATGGTCGATGCGCGTGGTAACTTTGATCAGAAGGATTCTCCCGATTACGTCGCCAGGTCGCCATGTGTATGCGAATTGACGACACCGCACCTCAACCATCCTGAACAATGCCCATGAGATGGGTATAAATCCATGGTGCTTTCCTCTCCATGGCCATCAATTTGTGATCATCAGCTCATCAAGTCTTCAAAGCCAACAACAGCTCAACACCAGCCTAAAGCACACCCACCCCGAGTCAGCCTCCGTGCGCGACATCTTCGATACATTCCCAGTACTCGACACTTGAACCTCATTATCCACCATGTTGTTCACTCAAGCAATCGCCTCGGCCATCCTCCTCTTTGCCGCCACGGGTCTGACGGCGCCAGTGCCTCAGCTGGCTGGTGAAGGCGCAGCTGCCAACTCCATCCTCTCGGGAACCGACAACGCGGTCGGTTATGGCGTCGAGGATGCTGAGGACAACCTCGCCGGCAACGTCGCTACCGCCAAGGCTGCTGTACCAGCTGTCCCGCGCATGTTCGCTCGTCAGCTAGCCGGGGAGGGAGCTGCTGCGGACTCCATCCTTTCCGGTACTGACAACGCTGTCGGGTACGGCGTTGAGGATGCCGAGGACAACATCGCCGCCGACATCACCGATGCCAAGGGTGGCTCCACTACCACTGGAGGTGGCTCAAACCCTCCTCCTCCACCACCACCCCAGCGGAAGCGTCAGCTTGCTGGTGAAGGTGCGGCTGCCAACTCCATCCTCTCGGGAACCGACAATGCTGTCGGGTACGGTACTGAGGATGCCGAGGACAACCTCGCCGGCAATGTCGCAACCGTCAAGGCTGCTGTACCTGCTGCCAAGCGTCAGCTTGATAAGGTTAGTGCTCCCATTAAGATATCAAGTAACTTCGTAGACTGACAGCATTCAAGGTCGCTGCAGGCGCTCAGGCTGTCAGCGATGCTGCTGGGACCGGAAGTTCTACCTCCGCTGCCACGACGGCTGCTGAGTCCGACGATGGTTCCCTCACCTCAGGTGCAGCGAATGCTGGGCAGACTGTTGCTGATATCGAAGTCGCCACCGCCGAAGGTGCTGGCAAATCTGTGCCCAAGTCCCGCCGCCAGCTCGACAAGCTTTCGAACGGTGCGCAAGCCATCGGCGATGCCGCCGGCGTCGGCTCCACTACCGCTCCCGCGACTTCGGCAGGCGACTCTATCGACGGCACTCTCACCAGCGGTGCAGCCAATGCCGGCGCCCAGGTTGCTGACACGGAAGTAAGCACCGCTGAGTCTGTCGGCAAGTCCGTTCCTAAGTCTCGCCGTCAGCTTGACAAGATTGCGAACGGCGCACAGGCTATCGGCGACGCTGCCGGGGTTGGTTCCACTACCGCTCCCGCGACTTCAGCAGGCGACTCTATCGATGGTACTCTCACTAGCGGTGCAGCAAACGCTGGCGCCCAGGTTGCGGACACTGAGGTGAGCACCGCTGAGTCTGTTGGCAAGTCGGTGCCGAGACGCTTCAGAGCTTGAGTGAGAGCTTGAGTATGTATGCTGAAGGGCCGTGTACGATATGGTTTCTTGCGCTGGTGTTGATGGTTGCGATTTTACTGATGATTGATCGATGTAAGACCTGAAAGACGGCGGTTGGCTTGAGCGTTCTTGTCGATACAAGCGATGGTGTTGTGGATTTCCTTGAGCGCTGCGATAATTAGCGAGTTAGCATTGTACAGTAATCTGCAAATCGAAAAGCTCCTTCACTACCCCTTCTTCACTTCATGCCATCATCGTCAGCATGCCTTTGTGTTTGGGGCGAGAGTCTGCGAGCTTGAGAGGCTTAGGTCAGTCTAGTCGCAATTCGACATTTCTTCCTGCTCAGTAAAGATAGGGATGTATTGAATCTCGGCCACATGCTTGATAGGCACTCATAGGAGTGCACTTAGTCAGGGGCTCAAGCCATCAGAAGGGTTACTTGATATCGATGTCCTACGCGGGAGTCACGCCTGGCTCGAGTTGAAGCAGTTCATTGGAACTTCATTCAAATCTCCCCAGTGATACTTCCATCATCAGGTGACTCGGGGCAGTGTTCCATGCCGGTCACATATGCCAATGCGATATTCAGCAACTTTGTCGAGCACAAGATTGTGCGACCGGTGCATGCGGCGAATGGCATCTGGCGTCGAGCAATAGGACCACGAAGAGATGGACAAGCAGTTACAAGCGAACCAGCGCGCTATACAGATACCGGGAGATTGGCTAATACATACCCCAGAGTCGATAGAGTTCTGTCACGTTCGTAAAGGATGAAGCTTATTTCACGTCTTATACTTGGTTCACGCCTCGGCATCTGCTCCGACGTCCACTGGCCGAGGCGCGGTCTACATCGTCATCACACCTCCCTCCAAGTCATGCCAGGCCGCTCGGCAGCCGGTGTTGGTGCAGCGTTACCGTCACCAAATGGGTCGTCGTCGTCTTCATCTTCTGCCGCGGCTGCCTTGGGTGGCTGAAATTTGGGAGGTGCGGGCATCGCAATGCCAGTCGGTCGTGCTGGTTTCGGTGGAGGAATAGCATCTTGCATTGACAGTCCCTTCAGTTGCTCCGCGGCGTGTGATGATGGTGCGTGGCTAGTCCGAGGTGGCGAGGCATGGGCTGCGCCAGGTGCCTGCTCCCATGAATCGCTGTCGCTATCATCATCTACACTTCGATCCATGATTTCGTAGGCTGTGAGGGCTTTGACTAGCTCATCATTCGCGTTGACTAAGCTTCCGATCCAGTCGTCTGACTCTACATGCTGAATGTAGCGGAGGATATCTCGGCGAAGTCGCTTGCATGCATCGAAGCGCTGTACTACCTCGCGATTGCCAGATACTCGTTCTGTCTCTCGATTGATGAGCTGGAGGCCGTTCAGTAAGTTGGTGGATGCGATTGAAGCATTTGCGATCGAGCTTGTCATGTTGTCCTTTTCCTTGGCGAGGTTGAATGGTTTTGGCCCTTTGTCCTTGTGCATTGACTTTGACAGCTTGGTGAGAGTCGACGAAGTAGGTGTCAGTGTGACAGGACGTTGTAATGACGATGATGCATTCACATTAGAAGTCGCACGGCTCCGCGACGCGGAAGCATGGGACTCGGGCTCGCCGTCCGAGTCAAATGGCCCAGTCTCTTGCAGGACCTTTTGTCGCGCTGCAGCGGGGCGTTGAGACTTGGGTAGCTCTGTGTACAAATTCGCGATGCGCTCTAGGCCCGGCGTGCCTTTGTATGCATTCGCCCATTGGATGAACAGTATGTTGCATTTTCGCCGGACTTCCTCATCGACAGCGTCATCGCGAGGCATCAGACGCAATCGTTCAAGGAGCGGCTCATCCGCAAAGGCGCGTTGGAAACGAGAGCCAGCATTCTGGATCAGGCCGTCGAGAATGACCAGTGCGCGGATCTGACGATGTGGATTGCCGTACTTTCTGAAATCAGTTAGCATTTGTCACCGATCGGGTCTGCTGAAGGTCAGGGGGACGTACAGCTTTTTTCGCAGGGCTCGTGCTGCTTCAGTTGGGCCAGAAGCTTGGATCCGAATCACGTCGATAAGGTCAATGATCCCACTGAAGTCATCTTCCTCAAATTGCTCGCTGGTCAAGCGATCGATTTGTACCGTAATGGCCGAATATGGCTTCTTCTACGCACAAATACGTATCAGCGAATCGCAATATTTCCGCAGTCCTCTGAGATGGGATTGCTTCCCAGTTCCCAGCGGGTAAGCTGGTTGAACCCTCGAAGTCGGCATAGCAAGCACCTACCGATGCATTATGGAACATACTCGTTGCCGGTCACAATGAGACTCTGCGAGGTGACGCTCTTGAATGCTAGCAGATACGAGTCGAACCAGCTTCTGACGCTCTGCCTATGTGAGGGCTCGCTTCACACTGCCAACCGCCGCTACGAAGCCGACACCGCGTTATGTTGACAAGATAAGGAAGATAAGACTCTGATCTGGAATTGGAAATGATTGAACCATAGGAAAGCGTCTGGATGTATATGTGAAGAGCTTGCAATCTGCCTGCCTGGCTCTTCTGCTGTGTGATCATGGTCATGCTGCGGATGTTTGCCCAGCTCTTGGAGCCTCCTCGGAGCATGTGCTCGCGTGATGCCGGGTGACGTGTGGCTGCGGTCCGCCGAAGATCCCGTCAGATCCCGAGCGACTTTATCTTGTCTGCCTCGACCGATCTTCCTGCGGCAGCATTTACAGACCTCACCGGACTGACAACGGCTGGACCCTACCGGGTGATGTTTATCATTAAATCACATAGTGATGCCAGCTTGGACCGGCTGGAATGAACAGACAGTCCGCCAACATCGAGAAGTCCGTGAAACGAATGCAATGCCGGGCTTCACTCCTATCAATGCCCCTGTAGTTGCTCAGGCTACCACCGTCGCGAACAGCGAATCCGCTGCAGCGCGCAGTCTGAGGTCTAACACGCGTCAGGTCACTCAAGATGCTGTCACATCACAAGCCGAACAGCAGACTTCCGATAGCAGAGCTCAGACGGCCAAAAAGCCGCGCAAGACCCCAGGGAGAGGTAAGAAGCGGTCTCGCAACGACAGCCATGATGCGCCGCAGAAGCGACGCAAAAGCCGAAGCGTGACCGACAGCATGACCGTCACCAAGCCTGACGCCTCCTCAACGAAGGCAGCCTCGGAAGCTATCATGGGCAAACGCCGGTCTTCAACAGATCGAGCGGAATCGCAGTCACGCTGCAACGAGGATCTCAACGACGCCCTCGACGATGCCCTCTTCGACGACTTCGACCAGGCTCCGCGTGTCGTCCAACACGACACGCGACCTGTGTCACTGTATGCACACCCCACCACGATGAGTTCTGGCACCTCGTACCAGACTCGCACGACGATGCAACAAGTCAGTGGTGCACCGCTCGGCACTTCGAGCATTTACAGCAGTGCCAATGCTTCACTATACACCACGTCGACCGTGGGGACAGCAAATTCACACTTCCGTCGTGTCAACATGAAGCTTCCCACGCCTCCCGGATCCGAGACCGACCACGCGGGAGACATCGCAAGCGTTGACTCTACTAAGCGTGTACAGCAACAATGTCCTTCTGTGACCCCGACACCCCTGCCAGTCGCGCCTCAAACGAGCTCATTGCCAGCGACGAATGACGATGTCTCATGTCCATTGACCGCAAACGGGGCAGAGCTCGCCATTGTCTTGAGTGAAGATGAGTTCTCGGACTTCGAAGAACCGGCGCTTCGATCGATTTACGCCATGGAGACTACGAGACAGGCTACACCGCCACCGCGTGACCGTGCACTGAATGAGCGCGACGTCAATGAAAATGAGAGCTATGGCGGAGCTCTATTCTCGCAGTCCGAAAGGGATCTGTTGGGTAGGTATGCCGGGTGTCTAGTAATGACCTGGTCACTGATATGTGGTACAGACAGTCTCAAATCGAAGACAAGTGATCATAATCCTGCAGTGCGCACACCGTTCCCGGCGCCCATACTGGACCGCTCACCGCTCTTCGGAGTCACCAATGCTGTCACTCTCCGCACCTGCTTTCGTGTCGGAGAAGCAGTTAATGCAGGCTGCCAAGCAGTCCGCATGAACAAGAATGTAATTCTCGAGCTCTACGCCCGCGTCACTCGCTCACATCGCGAGCCCAAGTCCGCACGCAAGCAGGTGTTCGAGATTCATGACCTGTACCACGATCACCCGCCACATCTCCAAGGCACTTTCGACCTATGGGACCAAAGCACGCGTTGGGAGCTAGACAGTCGACCATTTCTGAGTGCTGGACCGGACGGAATGCTAGCGAGGATGATCGCGAGGATGAAGCGCGATGGGACGAAGTGGCGGCTTGAGATTTTGAACATCTGGCAAGCAGATTGGGATGATGTCGAGCATGTGGCTGGCATCTATATGAAATCGGATGGCATTCCTGGCTTGGACGACTAGCTGGTGGTTGCTCACCCCGATTGCTGGAGGGACTTGGCGGGTAGCTTTTCTCGCAAGGTGAATTTAAATGCTCCTGTTATGTACTGGCTATGTTGACGCTGCAGATGGGACGTGTAGCTAGCAGTGCGTACTTAGCTATTACCATAGAACGCTCGTCAGCTGAATATCCCATGCATTGCCCTCAAGTCACTTCGTCCTCTGAAGCTCAAGCGCTGTCGAATGTGGGGCGCCATGCTGCACCCCCACACCGACCAACGTCTCTCTACCAGTCGCGCAACAGCTAGGTTTCTTGACATGTGTGTCTTTACATTTGTCTTGTCACCTTCCCTGCTGTCGCATACTTGGAGCTCATAGACGCACCATGTGTCTTGTGGACAATCCGCAAAGCATACCACACGATCGCCCTTGAGCTCCGTACGCGCCCAACTGGATGGGCAATGACGATACTTCAACACAATGGAGCTCCTAGACCCTCGATTCACGATGCCCGCCAGAGCCCCCTCGCCCACCAAGACCCCGTCCAAGACTCGCAGCCTCTCCGATCCCCCGGTCGCTCTTGCGCCGAGTCCCTCCTTCCACGATAATCCCCGCCGCCAAAGCAAAGACGACAATGCCGTGCCCACGACCCCGAAACCCATCCGACGACCAGACTTCCTCACGCGAGGCTTGAGTCTGCAGATGCCCAGCACTGTACAGCTTTCCCGCACTGTACCCCTAAGTCCGCGGCTGGACCAAGCGAACATCTACTCATATGTACAGCTGCAGAGCCAAAGCGGCAGTCCAGCGACTTCACTCCCTCGACATTCGCGTGGTCTGGACTTCTCGAGGGCGTGCACGAACTTGCATCACTCGACTGTGGCCGAGCAGAGGGATTTGGATTCTTCCCCTGTGGTTATGCAGAGAGGGATGAGTATACCGGGCTCGAGGAAGATGTCTATCAGCTCCATGGCATTGGACTCACCTGCGCTGATCTCGGGGAGTGGTTGGGGTTCGCTGGTGCATGAGAGGAGTACAGTCAGCAGCTCAGTGGGCAGTGTGAATATGATGGGAAGTGAAAGTGAAAGCGACAATAGTGATGAGGATGCGAGCATGGCTGGGGAGGATGTGGATGACGCGATCTTCGCGACACCACAAGTGCATAAGTTGCAGAACCCTTCCGCGCCTACACCCTTCAACCCGCCGCCTACGCCTGGAGGTGGAGCTTGGGGTGCGGCGGGAGCTTATTCGCCGGCGGCGCAGAGTCTGATGAAGACTATGAGAAGGACGAGGCTGCTAGATAAGAGCGGCAAGCGAAGTCGAAAGGGGAGTAGCAGTGCTAGTGAGAGTGGGTATAGCAATATGAACTCGCCGAGGACGACAAGCCCACCGCCGATGAGGAGTATTGAGGGAGCTGCGGGGACTGGCTACTTCCCCTGGGCACGGGTGGCGCAGAATCGAAGAGAGAGCTTAGCGATGGGGACGGACGGATTGCATCTGTCGAGTGGGAATGACAGTGGGGATGAGGCTTCAGGTGCTGCGCCGAGCACGCCTGGGGTCGTAAGGAGGGCTGTCACGAGACGAGGGAATCTGCTGCCTAAGACGAAGGGCTTTGCAAGGATACGTGCTGCACTCCTAGAAGAAGCTGCGCCAGTCGATACAGAGATACGGCGAGAGTCAGAGACAATGCAACAAGTCCGCGAACGCGCACCAAGCATGTCAGACTTCGACCTCTCTGAATCACGCCCACCCACCGGCACGGCCGCATCCTCTCCCAACCTCCTCCCCGCGGTCCCAGAAAGCGCACAAGAGGACTTCGGCCTCGAAAGCGAGAAAGAGAAAGGTCTCGGCGTAAGCTTCTCCCTCCACGCCCACCGCAACAGCACAGCAGACTTCTGGAACCGCTTCGACCCCTCCATGC